>CM037844.1:12657943-12827943 GCA_021234535.1 Stichopus chloronotus
TCGTCCTTGTAACGTTCCGAGTCGAAAAATACCACATCTAGCCGAATGGAGTCCGCAGTCGGTATTTTGATTTGGTAAAGACAAAATTCTCGCACGGAGTAAAAATTCGGCCAGCCGGGAGACGTGATGTTCCCGCTTTGATCAAGGTAGAAGTTTTGGCTACAACGGACCCTGGAGGATGCCGAGACTGTAACGAAAAACGACGGAAACGATTTAAAAGGGCATGTGACATGCATCTGGAAAAAAAAGTTTAGTTCGTTTAGAAGTTGCAAAGTGAAACCGGAATGAACTCTCATGGGAATCGTACCGTTTTATAGATACGACTTCTCATAGTCTTACTTGAAGCTTATTCATAGTTAGTTCAAATTTCTAGGACAAGTATAACATATGACATGCAATTAATGTAAATTGAAGTTCATGTGTAATGTCACGTTGGCAAACACTTAGAATCAGGCACCATACTCAATTTCATATGAACAACCCCCCCCCCCAAAAAAAAAAAAAAAATTGAATTAGTCACATGGAAATTATTTTGACTAAATTGATATAGGGATCTTTCGAGTACGTATTTTTTGTATCGTTAAACACGTCTGCGTATGCATAGATTCCCTTTAGAATAAACAGTTTGTTAACAGTTTCATTCTCTGTTATAACCATATTATAATTGATATATTTATAACAAACCTTCTTTTCACACTACACCCATGCCAATGCAACATGACGTCCACTCAGTCTGTTGGCTTTCTAGATATTGCCTACGTACTAAATGTAAATTTACTTGGGGGTACAGTGATTTTTAGGGAAACAATGTTGGGGATATGGCATTACATCTGAAATCAATGACAGCCGGTGTCGCAGCTAATGAAATACAACATAATTGTACCCCCCCCCCAAAAAAAAATGAATTTCTGAACGACGATTATCTTCATACCTATATCTAAACGTCACCATGTACTTACGCCTCTCTTTGTTTGTTTTATTGGCCTATCATTCTAAAATTTCTCTCGTAACATGATATATACGTTCATCCCGACATTGCTCCTGTGCTATACAACTTTTTGCATCTCAAGAAACCTACGCAAGAAATTCTCAGAGGAGAATCTCCCCCTCAGAAGGACGGGGTCCAGTGACCGGGATCATGTCTCTACATTTTGCACCCCCCCCCTTCCCCACTCTATTGCGTGAATCAAAGGAGAGTCGGTTACCAACTGCAGTCACGTGATATTCTCGACGTTTGAATACTTTCATTTCAGGCATCAAATTTAGCTCATGGTGTCTAACCCCTCATCGGTAGAGATAAATACACGTTTTCATACAGTTTTTTCGAACTTGTCATTTGTAAACATAAATCAGTTAAAACAAATGTTGATTCATTCAAAATGAAATAGTGTTGCACGTTCTAGAATAAGATTTTGCTTGCAGCAGTACATGACGGCCAACTCGCATTATTCTAGTGAACTTACAGATATCAGGTATTTCACAATCCTGTCCCATCCAGTCACCGACACAGAGGCAAATGTAACCGGGGGAGAGCTTAGCCTCAAAGCAGGCGGCTCCGTTCTGGCATGGATTTGGAGCACATGCTAAGCGAAAAAGAAGATAACACATGAAAAATATAAACATGAAATAAATAAAACACCTGGTACAGAATAAAACACAAACTAAACTAAATATACAGTCATGAGGGAAAAATGGAAAAAATTGAGGCATACAGTTGCAAGAGAGGAATATACCATGAAATAATGTTCACCTCTCATATTTTTAAGGATCCACATGAACATACTGAGTTAGGCCTGCAGGTTTATGAAAGCATCCAACGTATGTACAGAACGAATTCAGATATTAGTATTACATATGCACATCACATCAATCAAAAAGAACACGAGAGACAACTAAAAGCCCCGATGTACAGTAACATCTGGTACATGTTAAAATAATGCTCTAACGGTTACAACTATGGCATCCTAAACGCCCAATAATTTGAGAAACCTTTTTTTATCAAGCGATAAACCTAGTTCATAATTTATGCATGGATAGATTAGGATTGTCAACCAATAAACCTAGTTTATCAAACTGTAAACCAAGTTTATCAATCGATAAACCAAGTTTATCTATCAATCGATAAACCAGATTTATTAAATTATTTGGCATATGGAATCGATAAAATAAGTTTTAATGAACCGATGAGTCAAGATTTTTAAAATAAATAAAAATCGATAAACCAGGTTAATCAATTCGATAATAAACAAAGTTTACCACCACTTACATGATACGCCAGGTTTAAATAGTCGAAAAACCATGTTTATCGGGTTCAAATTCTCGATAATTTCAGTCCAAAAAAACATTTCATCAAATTAATGAAACTAGGTTTGTCAAATTCTATACCAAGTTTATGAACTTTTAAAACGGTACATAGGTTCAACGTGGCTTATCAGTCGATAAATCAGGTTTATCGGTCGATAAACCAGGTTTCCAGCATTACCGAGCATTCGATTGTCATATACGACTACACTCATTTATTTTAAACTTCATATGGTTTTACTTTTATGGGTTATAGGCCTACTCTTTACATAATTGTAGTAATTAAATAGATTCGGAATTCCTGGTTTCTCTCTCTAAAAAAAATAGCGTCGGGAACCTGGAACGTATGAACGCCCACATGAGGGGCATATCATTTGGACCAGCTCAACTCAAAAACACCCCTTCACATATTCCTCTCACTTCCGAAATGTTATATACAAGTGCATTACAACTGGACATGTGTTCAGTCACATCAATGTAAGAAAATCGACGATGTACATAGACAGTACTTACGATTAGATTGGCAACTGACCAACGTCACAAACGCAAAGAAAATGACGAAATGAATACTTGATCTGGTCATCTTTGGATGAAATTTCCTTTAAACCTGAAAAAGAAAGGACAGGCAAAATACATGAAACTTTCTCTTTCTTTCATAATTTTTCCTAATTTCTATAGAAATGTTTTTTTTTTCCTTTTCAATATTATTTAAGAAATGCACATTGTCAATAGTAATAGATTAAAGACTAATTCTGGTGACACAGTCAGACCCTCAAAGGAAAAAGCATATTTTCTGCACTGCTGGCACTTCAAACTCCACGTCAATATAATTCTTCTGAAGATATGTGACGTTGAGAAAAGATTTTCAATTGCCGCCAAAGTTGCAAGAAGTAGTACATAACGTCTGCGAAATTATTGCAAAGTGTGTCAGCTGTTGCTCCTTCAAATTGAAGTTTCACATCAGTAAAAAAAAATAGATATGTAGATTAAGTTCAGTACTGTACACTGTAAACATTTCTGTGAATTTAAATAAAACAAAGAAACAAATAAGAATTACAAAATTTGTCTGGGAACTAATTACGAGAACATTTCTGTATTTCTTTTGTAGTTCTTAATTTTCTTTTCTAGAAATTTTTCTTTTGAAATCTACATTTTTAACAGTGTATGTTGTGAGAGTAATGTCCCCTTTCAGTCCCAAGTTGTTCCCCTACCCCAGTTAGACTGACAACCACTCATCTTGTGCTTTGAACCCCTTTCCCCAGCTCCCCCCAGCTCCCCCCCCCCCCCCAATATCAAAATACTCTCGCGCCGCCAGTCGGTGAGATATGTTTCCATCAATAAATAGACAAAACCGTCCATAATTTTTCATGAAATTTCAGTGTATTAACTGGTAAATTCCCTCAATTCATTACTCCGTGACAGTGGCTGATGGTAAAAAAAACCTCTGACGATTCGCGATAAAACTTTGGTGAATTATATCAGCGTCCGTTTCGTATATCCAGAACGTGTAACATAATTATCGCTGCACCCCCGGTATAACACAGTGAAGTATTTACTCGGTACAGGCAGAGAAAAAACGGTATATTCTACACGGAAAACGTCATAGGGGAGGTGGGGGTGGTAAGTTTAAGAACTGAACATTCTAGAGTGTTGAAATATCCGTCGATTAATGTTACTTAATAGCTACGTCATACGTCAGTTAGGATGATTCTCTCCCACAACAAACCTCCCAAGGCACAGAGGGTAGCCCTGACGTCATTCATAACGTCATTCCTGACCCCATCCTCGGCATGCCATGTGGTCACAATGGTTGTTCTATTATTTGTAATGTTAACCCACCCCTCCCTTTTCCGCAGGGTATGCATTGGCCTACCCAGAGCGGAGGAAGAAAAAACAAAGGGTTAGTCCTGCAACTTAAAAATCAAAGTTATGGGAGATTACAGTAGAAGTCCCCTGTGAGGAATATCTGATCCTACTGACACGTATGGAATACAGGAACAACGCTGCACTCGAAAACATAACAACTTGCACTAGTTGGAAGGAATAGCCAGACTGGTCATCTAATTTTACCATTAATCTGAAATCCAGTTGCACCGAATCAGTACGGTACCTTGACATCATGCATTAGCGTCAAGATTTGAAGTAATCTTTCCTCCTATTTCTGACTATAACCTTGCGTCACGATATCAGGTCAAGATCTACATGTCACAAGAACATACCATAAGTAACCCAAGCATGTAAGAATAACCTCATATTTTTATACTTTCAAACTACAGATGTCAGATTGATGATTTCATGTGATCGTTTAACGCTTCATATGTCCATTTTAATATATTCATTCTGTATGATTTTCTTCTTTTAAATATTTTACTGTTTGTACTTTCTTTTAGTGTTTTTTTTTTCTACCCCTTTCATGCCGTTATTCGTATGTTAAAATGGGATTGACTTCAACCTCAGTCTTCTTTTGTTCTACTGAGGTTCAACTTCTGGCAAATTGTCATGGCCGTAGGTCAGTTTTATCACCGTATGCTGTGATAATCCACATGGTCAATTAAACATCGTTCTCCTAAAGTAATTCAGGTGTGTCAATCCAATGTCTAGGCTTTCTTGAGCTGCCTGGCAAGGGGTATTAGGTGTCATGTTTATCGTAATACATGTGTAATCGAGAATGAAAGAGGGTCTGTTGAACGCTTTAGCATGGTTTTAGCACGATTATAACGTCATGTGTTGTCTTGCCTATGATTTCATTCCTTATTTTTCTTTATATTGCACATTTTATTTTCCTTTTCCCCAGTAACTCTTTGACTGTTTCATTTTACGTTCTTGTTTAATTTCTGGCGGACCTTGGGAGGATTAACCTTGGCTAACTAAGTGACCCATTCGAGGTAAAGATAAAATACAAACAAACAAATCTCGAGAAGCGAATGATGTGAAACCTTACAAAACAAAAGTTGAATCCTTGAAATGGATACTCTTTTAGTTAGTGATGTTAAGTAACTTTGCAGAACCCTGGGGGTGGCAAAATGCAGCTTTATGGCAAACCACACCCCACGGGAGATAATCAGATGCAACCTAACTGAAAATTCCCCATTCAACCGACATTTCACTTAAGCCAACTTCATCATTACGGTAACTGGGAAAAGTTACACGAGCGATTATTTAGAATACTCCGTCCGTGGAAAAACTCGCAACACGGTGCCGTGGTGAACCCATTCAAAAGACAGCTTCTGTACAGGAGGAAAATCACGGGGGACCGTCACAAAGGAGCACTCTACTTTACACAAAAACGGCGGAAAGTTAAGGAAGAGGATTATCGAATAGGGCGCACGGCATTCCACATATTTGTCCGAACTCCATACGTACGAGGTCATTCCTTGAAAACATGGGCTATTAATTCTATGGGGTGCACCCACTCGACTATTGTGAGACACTGGATGATGTCCTTTTGAACCAAATCAAGCAATAATATTTAGAACACACCTTCACTGTTCCCATCTGATCCCCGTATTTTGCAGCAATTACAAAAGACGAAGA
Source organism: Stichopus chloronotus (assembly GCA_021234535.1). NCBI lineage: Eukaryota > Metazoa > Echinodermata > Holothuroidea > Aspidochirotida > Stichopodidae > Stichopus > Stichopus chloronotus. The sequence continues at coordinate 12,663,779 of CM037844.1, forward strand.
AGCTACGAAGAGACTATAGCTACAACTGTTAAAGAGAAACTGAGTGAATTTTTTTTACGTTATCTAATCGTTAGAATAACCTACACCTATAACCTAACACAGACGGAAAGAGATAAACATGAACCTGCCTCATATTACGTAGTGAAGGATCCATGGTGAGAATGCAGTGGGAGCACGTGCACACCCACCTGCCCCACCCCAACAACAAAAAAATTAATTAATTAAAAATTGATTGTGTCGTAATTTACTACTCTATCGTAGACATATCGTCACGTTTTGGTGAAATTAGTTGCACACCTTATTGAGAGCGCAGATGGAAGGCACTCTCCCTCAATACGTAATGTACACCCAAACAAAATTCTGAACACCCCATCGTCTGCCCTGAGTCGTGCTACCTAATTCTGTCACCATATTCTGTATAAGCACAGGTAAACCCTCCTGAAATAGGACAAGACGCTTAATCATACACTGATTAGGCTGACACGAAAAAATGACAAGAAGTAAAACTTCACGTAACAAGACATCTCCAAACTCCTGATTAAGCTACCACCTCTTAAACTGCTTCCAGCTTCGAAGAAAATGCATCAACAACTTTGGTTGCCTCTTCAAAACTTTTGCAGTGGACAAATGAGCACTGCGGGAGTGGGGTGGCATGCATGGGTGTTGTTTTCGTTTTTTCTTTTTTTTTGAATGGGATCAGTGAGTTACAGTTAAGTAATACAGGACAGGATAGATAGTTGTGACATACATGTTACATACGTCTTTTACGCTGTGTTCGTCCAAATCGAATTTAAGCATATCACCCCCGACATATTTTTTTGTGGTAGAAAATCACCTACAAATGGCAAACATTCTTAAGATAATTTAGTCAATTAGTTATACGAGACATCATTTTGACTTAAAATTTGATGTGTCATATACACAGAACTAATTAATGTTTGAACTTTCATGTTGATGTGCGATAGATATTCAATGGTAGACCTATATGTTTTATGTCTCTCGATATATTTGAACATGGACTATTGTTTGCTCAAAGATTAGCATTATTTAATCGAAATTCACATACACCTACTCATAAACATGGAACTTCACCATAAGAGAAATAAAAAACAACCGTTTTTCCTGTCCTGTGGTTGCCTTTCTGACTGAAGTTCACTTTTGTAGATCATTTTTACCACAAATCTGTTTAGGAGGATGCTTACTATATACTCCCTATTTGGAAGAAGGTGCAAAAAGCTATATAAGTTGTATGTTACATATTTCTCAGTTAATCAAATACAGCCGAGGTAAAAGTCAAAGAGTTAAACAGTGTGCTTCATGATTTCCAGGGCCATAACCATTAATGTATTCTCTTCGGGCAAAAAATATAAGTACCGGTACTATAACAACGGATAACCTGACAGTCTAAGGGTAATTGGCCAAAACGGTGAAAAAAGAGTAGGCTAACATTTTAATTAAAAGTTGTAAAATAGCTTGTCTTACCTAAAGAACCTTTCAAGGATCCATGTTTATGACACATTCAGAAGGAACTCATTCTCACTTTGATCGACACTGTTACCCAGGACCGGCGCAGCCTGGGGTTATTTATACCCCCCCCCCAAAAAAAAGGTGGGTCTAGATACGTTGCCCTTGCCACAGTGCAGTTTTTTAATATAATGTTGCATCCCGGTACCTACAGTACAGCCTCATTCCAAGCAATGTGTCATTGACATTAGCCAATATTGAAACTGATGCTAGAATAATGCATGCATTACTCAGTGTGCGTGTGTTGCTTTTTCATTATCCACATTCCTTACATGCCCTTTTGTTTAAGTGTCAGCTAGCACAATGCAGTATAAGACGCCGTGTGTCAGTCGCTTTTCTGTCCATGGTGTTAAGTGCGGCTGTAAAGTCAACACCCCTCAAACACTAGTGACAATACTTAGTCACCCCCCCCCCCCGGAAAAAAAAAGAATAATAATAATTGTCGTTGGCAATATAAACGATAACTACACAGTTTGACAAACCGGAAGATCAATTTCAATGGCAAACTCTATTGTAATAGTTCGCCATATACGTTGGTATATGTTATATATTTGTCTATTGTCTTTTAAGGTTGTGTAATCAATGCAGGTCTATCTGGCTTTTCTTTTTTATGAGGTTTTTAATTCTGGACGGATATTTTATTAATACATACATGGACGAATCTTTTAGCAAATTTATTGCAATCGCAGCTGTATTCAATTAAATTTAATCTTCTCTCTGTCTTCACAGTTTGCAGACAAGACGAAATACCAAGTTTATGGCAAACTCTTTGAAATATTTGCAAGAAGCCATACACTTGGTTGTATGTTATATATTGATCTATTTTATTTTAAGGTTGTTTAATCAATGTACATCTTTGTGGTGTTTTATTGATTGATTGATTTTACTTATTTATTTATTTTTTTAGGAGACTCTAAATTCTGGTTATATCAGGATATATATATTGAAAAATGTTTACAAACGAATTTCTGAGCAAATGTATTGTAATCGCAGTTACATGCAATTAAAATCAATCTTCTGTAAGGTGTCCAGCGAACATCTTTAAAGGAAATTTCATGTATCTATTGAAAATCCAAGTCCATTTTAAGTTACTGTAGTAATTGTTTGTAATGTTTACGTCAGCAGAATTCCTCGATTAGGCTGAGAGCAGATTACATTTCTCCGGTAACACAAAACGTTTTTATAACGTTTTTTGAAAACGAACGTTTTGTGTTTCTGCAATGTCGGGCAATGTATATATCAGAGAACTATAGCCTAATTTTACAACTTGCTGACTATTTAAAGGATGGAAAATAATAATATATTTTCTATGATGTCACACAGAATGCTTATTTATACTAGTTCTTCGAAAACGTTCGGCGATCATATTAAGTACAAATCAAGGCCAGTTTCTATAGCCAGAGAAAGTACTCTATGTATTGACATGTACTATTTATGGAGACGAAGGAAGTTTGAATTCTCACAGTTGAGATCATAACCATCGAAGCATTTCTTTCTTTCAAGCTTTTAAACAGGTTTTTTTTTTTTTTTGACTGAACATCCTAACTGGGATTATAAACTGCAAATGGCGTGTGCGGAACATGCAGCACCGTAACAGTGCGAACAGCCTACGTTAATTATTATGTATACAGTAAACAGGCTGTTTAGACCATGAGTTTGTTAAGTAGTTTACTGTTGTAGGCTGTTTCTTAACAAGAGTTCATTCGTGGAAAAGAGGTGCCTTTTGTCATCCGGTAAACAGAGTACTTCTGCTGAACACTCCAAGGATACAGAGTCTAGGTACAATACTCTCACCGATTACCATTAAGCACCAGTTTCTTGGTCACGTGAGTTCCTTTTTATTTCTCTTGTTTCTTTTCTTTTACCTTTCTGAAAATCGACACAAGGACCCTACACAATTGCATACGAAACTGATGCCATTGTCATATTCAGGGTATACTATTCAGACGTCCAAGGCTCGTCAATGTCACCACAACATTGAAGAGTGGAGGATCCATTATTTGACGGGGGAGTTAATATCTCGAAATCTTCTGAGGTTTAACTATATGAATGGCGATGTTTGAATTATATGAGTATATTGGTGTAAAAGTTTCTGTCTTACAAATGATTGGTCTCTGTTATTGATATGAAAATACAGATGATTTCGTTACATCCTTGTTTTCGTTTGCGTTTTCTTTTCTTTCCTTTTTTTTTTGTTTTGTTCTCCACTGCTGCAATTTTGCACACTTCCGACGAAGCCCATAACATAGGCCCCGTGTGTGTTTGTTACGTCATTTTTCACACTGTATACTTCGCAGCCAACGATTTTTTTATGCAAAAATTCACCGCAAGTGAAACAAAGTCGCATTTCGAGATGTGATAATGACTATTCATCATTTAAACGCTGTTTGTACAAATGTAAAAAATTGTGGTTTATACTTCATGTTAGCCAACCTCAAACTCCAGAGCTGTAAATAGACATTAGGGGCGGGGGAGGGGGGATAAATAGACCGAAGTAGCGTTTCCTGAATAGAACTAGCATTCAAGTCAGTTTGAGGTTGAGGTAACATAAATTACATACCAAGATTGTGCTAAACTGATTTTGAGATCATGCACGCTTGCACCCTGTCCATTTGTAATCTGTATATTTCATGAAGAAAGCCGGTCGTAACGATAATGGGTGAAGTATTCATTCACGAACTTTTCCCAACAAATATCACTCATTGATATCGCTTACGACGAACTCCAGACATCATTTTATCACAACTGCACCATTTTTTCCCCTCCCGGTTATCATCATTACCATGCTTTACGCAACACAAGTTACAAAAGGACTCACCATCTCTTCCAACCCAGTCATAACAAACCTGCTTTCATTCGAAAGGTATGAATATTTGAGTCTCAAAGCAAACTTTTTTCACAAAAGACCAGAACAATACAATGTTCAGTCCCTTTAGGCTAAAAGTCTCACCCCTCTCAACTTATGCCCACGTACCTACTTTCACCTTTTCAGAGATTTGAAAAGGTGAAAAAATTAAAGATTGACGTAAAATTCTTCTTCACAAGTTAGTGAATGACATGAAGTTAGGTTCAGGGAGCTCTATCAAAAGAGTTCTTATTTTCGCAGTTCGTTTTGTAAATATTTTCGAGATCTTTGCTAGAGCAAGTAAAATTCCAAAGTAACAAGATATATCAACTTGATCACTGCAAGGAGAGAAAAATATTTTCTTACAAAATGATGACAATTTCAAGAATATTACATTACTCGTCAACAAAAGTGTTGACAAGTTATAGGCATTGTGTAAACTGTTAGGCATTGAGCACTATGAGATAATGTGGTAGATATGGTGTCTGTAGGTCTAGTATTGGTGGATAGAGGAGACAGGGGTGTTTTTATTCACGGTCACGAACTCCTTTTGAAGTTAAAACAGCGTCACGTGATCTGTTAATCATTATCAACATTATCATTATTTTTACATCATCATCATTACAAATTCATCATTATCAACATTGAAATCATCATCCTATTCATCATCATCATGATCATCATCATTAATATAAAATATTTTGGACAAAATTGCTTTTGCGATTAAGCGCGTTGCTTTTATGAAAGTTGGTGTTCATTTTTTTACTATAAAACTACCACAAATGATCACTAAATTTAGCAAATCAATTTCTCGTAGACTGTAGGTGGCAGTTATAATACATAACCACCAGATGATTACAACTGTTTTTGGTGGAATAATTAGATGTACTTTTTTCACTGGACAAAACCCATCAACCTTTGATAATTGTTACACAATTCTCTTTTATTTAACCTTAATCTTATCTGCGAAATTGTACGCCTGGCTAACATGCCCGTTTTCTGTACAAGAAGCTCAGCAAATTAAAATTTGTTTCCTCCATTTTGTCAGTCAGCAGCTTTTTAAACAATGTGGTAGATTTATAGTGGAAATGGACACTATGTGCTTGAAAAATCTAATACAGCCACAATAATTTAAGGACTAGCTTGATTTCACATAACTTGTCATACTTAGGCCTATGTGCATCTTGCACAGTGTTGGCGAGAGCTGTTCAATTATTACTCCCTGTTGTGGGCAACCACATTGAAAGCAGAGATGTATAAGCTTACATGCAATCAAAAAGGAAAACTAAGTACGGTTGTACGATTTTCTGAGTGTCTCAAAATGATTAAATTAATAATACGTTGAATTACCTTAAGTTAAAGCCATCTCCTATTTGGTGCGACCCTACCACCCGACTGAGCTAAATGCATCGATGCAACTTGTTTTCTATACTGAAGGAAAGTTGTATGCAATGTTCAACTGAGTATAGGGGCCTGGATTTATCGTTAATTCCTAATGACGACGATGGATTCAGTACTACCTTCCATCCTCTGGATGTTCCACGAGTATACCTTAACTTATGTTGGCACATGTATTCTGGAAACCTTAGGTATGCTGCACCCCTAAATGGTGTTTTTCGTGACACTTTTATGGTAGCTCGACAACATTATTTTGTACTGTAAGTTTGAAGGCTAAATTGTTATTCACGAGCATTTAGTCAGTAGGCCTATACGGTAGCTAAACATAAATCCATAAAATAAACATAAATCCCAGGCTTTATAACAATTTTGGTAATAATGGCACATTTTAGGTTATAATGAAATTCGTTCACTATCCATTCCACAATCGTCATATTGGAAAGACCGTGCTGGCGAAAAAAGGCAGCGTATAGGTATGTTTACGTCGTTTTCTTAAACAACAAATTTGGAAATATCATTGGAGCAAATCAGTCATTTTCGGCAAAATCGAAAAAAAAAAACGTACATACATCGTTGACTATCCTACACGTACATGGCACCCACCTGTTATCGAAATTAACACAGCATGTTTTGGTACTCCTGTGTACAGCATACATACACAAAACCGTAGTGAATCTCGGTAAAAATTCCCCCCTGAATATTCGCTGTGAGAGAAGGCTGCGTGTAACTAATGTTCCTTCCAATACGCTCGTTGAGTAGGAGTTACCGGCTCACTTTGAAATTGTTTTTACACATTCAGGTTTAATCCCACGTAAGGCAAGAATGTCTTCTTATTTTTTATTCCGTGCGTTCACTTTATTTTCCTATGGATTCCTGCCCAATTACTGCGTAAATGGAGTCAATATCGACTATTTGCCGCATACTGAAAGAATGTCGGTTAGCATAGACTTTTAAGCCAACTGTTAACAAGCGTTCGAACTATTGTACTGGGATCTATCTTTTTTTCTTTCCTTTTTTTCCTCTTTTTTTGGTGTGTCTGTGTGTGCAATGCTTGGTTCTGCTTATTATTCAGTGGCTGCTAGTGACAATAGTCACACCGTTTCTTCAGCCTGTTGTGTATTCGCTGCAGCCCTACCTTTGGTGTGGTAACTCAAGCGTGTCCTGTATCTAGAGGGGGAGTGCCATTCTTGTATGTGTCTCCCGCATATTTGTTCAGTGACGATTTATCGTGGAATTGTAATATGAATGGTGCAAGTAGTCACAGGATGTCACTATGTCATACTGAACTATGTCAACGTCTATTTATTTTTATTTTTTTTCTTTGTTTCAGTTTTGCTAATGTGGCTTTTTGTAAAGCACACTTTATGCAAACAATTGGAGTAGACTGCCATAATTGTACCGTACATCGTAAATTCCACACAACTTTTGCAAGGTTGCATTGTCCACTGTCAAATGAACTTAATTCTTTCCACTGTTCAGTCAGTGGTTCCTGGTAGAAGACTCAACAATATATAAAATTACACTGTTTATAAATTCGAGCACTTTTTTTGGATCATATTTCCTACAAACTTTTGTTCCTGTATCGTAATCCAAAGTTGTCATTCATTTTATCCTAGCTCTACTCTCTCGGAGTATTGATCACTCTATGCATGAAACGGCGTAGTGTGCCGTACTTCAACAGATTTTCAAACCAAGATCGTATATTATTTCATGATCCTACTCACAAATTCTGTTTATAGCATGAGACGAACTATAATCCTTCCTTGAGCAAAGAAACATGTTTCAATACTGAACTGTACCTGTTAAAAAATAATGTTGACAGTTTCAGATCCAGTGTTTCAATTAATGTTCACCTGATTCGGCGGAGCTAACATTAGGCCTTCAGTAAAGCTAGTACAGAGAATAACTATTCAAGGAAATGGTGGTTTTTTTCCCCATCTTGAAAAGCTAAAACATTTATCTGGCTTTTTTTTCGTCTACACAAAATTATAGAAATCACCCAGGACAATGAAAGAATGAAAGACCCGAAACACATGTCTGATGACTCTGTAAAGACCTACAAAAAAAAAATCAGCCTCCGGAAGTAGTGTCAGTGAGGGGGGGGGGTGAAGTGTGGGGTGATATGGGCGAAGAAACAGCGCATCTTCCGAAAAACCATGCATCTAAATGGCTGAACCAAGAAATGACAGTAAAACAAACTGTGTAGACTTGGACACCGATAATTGAGCTGTCTTTCCCAGATTGTTTCTCACGTGGTGACAGCGCATTATTGTGACGTTTCATCTTTATTGACTCCTCTCGAGGTTTAAGTGTGATGCCATTGTGATGTAAGTGTGAAAGGGCTCACCGGAATTCACAGCGGCGACGAGTCCACAAATTCGTGTTCACTTCTGAATTCTAGTGGGGGCAATAATTTGTTCGTGAAGGTTTGTTAAGTGTGTAACGAAACTTCTAAGCTATTAGTTGTATCCATACATGAGTGTCACCTTAGTGAACGCTAGTCCTATATGGTATCAACGTCGATTTGTAACAAGCTATTCGTTATGCAAATGAGGCCATTGCGCAAAATAATGAAATGCAGTCTACTTTTGCTTAAAGATTGTAAAAGACCTGGAGGGTAATTTCATTTGCTCAGGGATTAAGCATTTCCTCTTTTTTACCGAAACAGTGTTTTTTCTCCTCCTTCAAGTTCGTCCGAGGTGGGGGGGGGGGTGTATAAAGCCAACCAAGAAGAATATTTGTCTGTTGAGTACTAGGAATACAAAATAGATTAATTTAAAGGGAAAAGAGCGTTTAGAATACACCAACATGACATACAAAGAAAAGGTCTTTAATCATTGTTAAGCTATTCAGTCTTATCAATAAACATCTACCAATACTTTAGGCTCCTCAAAACAACATGCACGTGATGAGTAATGGAAGATGAATTATTTGAATTTTGAAAGGTTTGGGTGAATAAATTAATGTTGAGCAACAAATACATTGCAGTCGTTCTGTAAGAAACTTATTTCTTGAAAAGATGGCCACTGCCCTTCCTTATGTTGAATAATCTATCATTCTATGAGAACAAACATTGGTTTTTAAAATATGGTTGTTTTCTGTAAAACGAAAACGCTATTTTCCTTTAATGAAAGAATGTTTCTTGGTTGCATAGATCCCCCTTGCCCATTCACTAGTTAAACAGTTGAAGAGAGTTAAGTCAGTATCTGTGTAACAGGGTGGGTACCAGCGTGATAATGAATAGTCAATAATTGGTTCATTACAACATTGCAAGGTTAAAATGTTTGCACGCCGTCCAAAAGTTCAGTATGTCTGTCAATTGAACAATTCAGACAATCTGGGAAATTTCGGGTGATAAATTCTGCCAAAATATGACATTATGATATTCTTCTAACATGACGATTGACAGTTTTCATTCAAGTTAACCGTAAGCTTCTTTGAACAAACCAGTGGAAAGTATACTGATAATAGATATTCAGTTGGTCCAATTAGCTGATCACTAACACAGTAAACAAGTGATTAGGTTGTAAGTTTTACAGTGTTTGTTTCACTAAACACTACATGTAATTCCCAACTTAAGATCAAGGAGCGACGATACATGAACGTTGAGTGGTATACGCTTTTGATACAGAAGTGAAACATGTAATGGTGTATATTCATTATGTTGGCGATTACAATAAGAACCATTAATTTTCAAATTTGATTTCTGTTTTTACTGTTTTTAACGTAAATAGTGTAGTTACTGTCATTTTCGTTCATTTGAAGACGTAATATGTCCATGATCGAACAACATCGGGTGTACATTTAAAAAGAAGTAAAGAAAAGCTTTAGATCAAACACTATCTTATCTGTCTGGTTTCACCGTACCTGTACACGCTATCATTTTAAACTTAGAAGTAAGAATCGTCGTCTTACGGTAAGTTAACGTTTAATTTGAAGTCCGGGGGAATTTGTACTGTCTTCGATTCGCTTCTGTTCTCCTCTGCAGGACATCCTTAGGCAACACGTCTTCTGTGTCATGCAGGAGATTGATCAAGAATTGTACCTGGTAGCAATAGCGCTTTGGTAACATAAAAATAAAACCAGCCGGAAATTGTGACAGAAGAACTCGACCAGACCATTTTTTTTTTCTTTCGGCTAAATTTCGAAGAACGTAATTCCACAGTTTTCGCTCGTATTTGTAAGAGTCAGACGGAAAGGGGGAAGAAGGAGAACTTAAAGGTGATTGGTAACTTATGATGTGACGTCAGTCTCTTCCTGATGACACACTGCTATCTACACAAGTTTTGTTGTTACTATATTTGAAAGTGGCACCGTGAGAAACGTGGGAACGCCGTGCATGAATGTAACGTTTTCGGGCACGATGGTAGTATGAGTAACTGAAGTCACAAGACAATCAGCCCCCTTTAAATTTCATTCTTTAAATTTCATTGCTTTTAGATTTTTGAAAACAAAAAAGACGCTATTTGAGGGACGACTTGAGTAATTTGTAGTGGTGACAGAGGCGTGGAGTATTGCTCAAGAAATCTTTCAAACAGAGGATTATTAGAAGAAGAGTTGTTTTTATAAAAATAACAAAACTATTAGTAAAACTAGAATTTGAAATGTGTTGAATACAAATTCAAGAGTCAGCTTTCAAAGCTATCTCTTTAAGTTGAAAGAACCCAGAGACTCGATTAAAAGGAGAGGGTCAGAGGATCAGAAATAATTGAATACTTTCTAAAATTTATGCTGCTCACTATTCAAATCGAAACATTTTGTACAAGAGAGGAAAAGAAAAGCATAGGCTAAATTGGTTACACTTGAGAACAAATGGTACAATATTCTGTGTAAAACTTATTATCGACTAGAATTATTTCTATGGAACTAACCAATCAGTAAAGATGGCTGTCGCTACCAAACAGATCAGATCATTGTCCAGGAGAAAGTGCTTTCACTCATTTTAGTCCTGATGTTAGAGTTAAATTCAGATATTAGGAACCTACTAAGTGTGAAATATATTGGTGGAAAAAAAAAGTCATAACTCCTATAAGTTCAAAATAAAAAACGACTGGTCAGCGAAGACCAGGGGATAAATACAGTTAAAATATTGACAGGGAAACTTGGATGACTGAACACATGACATGTAGCTAAGTTGAACCTGCTGTAAAGTGTGCTACCATCACAGATGGAAGGTATAAAAGATACTTGGGTATAATGAGTCACGTTAATGATTTAATTTGGTCACCGTTTTGATGATGACTTGTAAACTGGTTGAACTGAAATTACAGTAATTTTTTTCCTTTACATACATAAAGTGTTTGAAAGCAACTTGTTGATCGACACTTTGCAGTGAAAAAGCTAATAGTATGTAGGCTAATACACTGAAGAGTTAATTCACAAAAAAAAATTCTCTTGATTTTTAGGAATATGTTCATTTTTGCTAGTCGAGTTTCCTACTGCTTTTTAAACTTTTTAGATGCTTCAGGGGTATCACTTAGTTGGATTTTAGGTTCGTCTGTGGATTCCCTTTTTCAGTTTGTATCTGATGGTTTTTACTATGGATGTTGAATTGAAGGACTTTAACGGACTTAATCACAATGTACAAACTGAACATGTCAGTTCGTTACCCTCTGGGTAAGCAGAACATGGTAACCCTTTACCATTGGACGATCCACACTGGCTCTCGACGGGAACAAGACGGACGCCCTCACTCGTACTCCGTGATTCCCGTTGTGTCATTTCTGCGTTGCGGTCCACGCAAATCCATTCCGTCCGATGGGAGTCATGAGGTGACGTCATCAAGTAACCGTAGTACTCGCAAGTCCAACCTACTGGACAGATATTCCTCGCTGGTTGCATCATTTGAATACTACGTTCCCTGACGGCACAGACAGCACAGGGAACGTCTCCTTGGTTTTTGCCGTAAAAAGGCGGGAACCTTGTTATTCCGTATTCTGTGTTCCCTATCGCACCTCTGTCCGCTTGCTGATAACGAGATGGGTGGTCGAAATTTGGATCGGCTGGAAGACAAAGATACCCTGCTCCACCTCCACTAGTTGGAGAGCTGCTGGTCATCCCTGTGATAGAAGAATTGAGATTTGAGACACATTAGAGGGCTTGTTCTTTATTTTTTGTAACATTATAACTTAAAATTAAAGACGCTGTTATACTTATGTTGAAACAGTTACGTGCAAATTTATATAATAATCATATAGAACGAATTATTTGTTCCTTTTTTTTTCTTTAAGTCGCTCCAACACATGATCGCTTGCAAAAGTTTTGGCCACTCATGTGCTTATCATTCAAAGCCGAGACTTGAATACCAATAATCAGTTCAACGTCTTTTTGAATACTCAAACTAAACCCTTCAATCGTTATACAGATAAGCAGTTAAATTTTTTTAGAAACGAGTATGCAATTTATGACACTTGCGGCCACGTGATTCTCATCTAGATAACAGGTGCGTTTTATTTACATGGTCAATCTATCCAGTTCATATCGGTTCCTGTACGTTGTAATTAGTTCCAGGAAAGTAATTATCGTACACTCTAGAACTTGTTACTGCAATAACTTCCGAATTCATACCAACAGTGTACATGTTATATTAAAACGGTGCGTTGCATACCTTATGGTGGCGGTATACAGAAATAGCTGTTGAATGTGTAAACAAATTATGTACACGAAAACGCTACGGAAATGATAAAAATATATGCTGTGAGACTTTTAACAAATTTACCGGAGTATACAAGCCGAGAGGTCGATGGACAATCATTTCTTCCCCATCTCGTGTATAAGGTTCCTCCTCCTACAGTCTGTCCCTCAACAATGCCAGGCTCTCCCTTCTCTCCTTTTGGTCCTTAAGATGATTTATAAGAAGAAAAAATAATTGACCATGATTCTTTTAATTAATTATAAATCATTACATTAATTTCTTAGTACTTTATAATAAATTGGATATTATTTGGCACTTTTTGTTTTGCTGACATTTCAAAGCTCTGTTCTTCAGTTAACGGTGTAACATGATTCTATGGTTGTCCTTATCGATCGGGTTACCTATCCTTTGTTTAAGACAATATCTAGAGAGAATTTAATACAAAACGTTTATATTTTCATATAGGTTAATAGTAACTGCTCATGGTTTTGCTTACCAACAGAGCCAGGAACTCCACGATCTCCCATTCTTCCTGGTGCACCTTCGGCACCCTTCTCGCCTGTCATACCGACCATGCCTACCTCTCCTTTAAGACCGTCTTGACCCGGGGGTCCGATAGGTCCGTTTGGTCCTTTATCTCCAGTCTCCCCCTTTGGTCCTGGTTCTCCTCTATCTCCCCTCTCTCCTGGGTAGCCGGCTTGTCCAGGTGGACCCGGAATAAGGACGGTCCGCCTTTGATCGCAAGGGTCCGTGTAACAGATGCTTCCGGTTTGAATTTCGACTTAAGAAGGAACATATTAAGAAAAGATGCATAGAATGTATAATCATGAATATGAATTGTGTTATCCTGAACATTAACTTTTTTTATCATGAACATTATTTGTATTATACTTATAAATGATCTTCTAGCAAATTTCTTTATCCTGGAATTTATTTTATCACCTCCTTAGTATAGACTCTCTCAATCTGGGTTGATAGACAATGCGGTACTCTAACGTTGCTTCATTTTCATAAAATCGTTTCTGCCGATATTGAAAAATTCGGCTTTTTAGTGACACCGCGGTGTAGAAGTCTTCTTCAGTGGTTCTTTGACTACTATTCGAGATTTTAAGTGTAGACTTAGATTTACCTTTGGGTATTGGGGCATTAATTTACAAACTTCAAAAAGAAAAATACCGTATCGTGAATAATTAGTATTGGTTAATTAGTGTTGGGATACCACCCCGAATAGGTAAAAGAATTTATTGGGGAAACATCGAAATGAAATTTCTACAACAAAGGGGATTTTCAAACACACGAGCACATATTTGTTAAAAACACCACTGTGATTGGCTGAAAACAGAACATTCTTCTCTAAAGTAAGCTCTGATTAATTCTAGCATTCTTTGAGAACTGTATCAACGTTTCTGACTCACTATTTTCTTGATCAATATCCGTCGAATTATTTACGTCAACCGTTGCTTTGGTAACGGATTCGTCCGTAGCAGTGTTGTTGATAATGGGCGATATATCGCTGTAATCGGTATCGCCAATACCGCCAAGATCACCTCGGCGTTCAGCTTGTCTCCGCGACCTTATCCTCGCGTGGGCGTCGTTGTCATCAAGGTAAGACATGATCATGGCGGTGATTTCATCATGTAGTCGCCCCATAGCATCAAAGTCATTCTAAGAAATTACGTACATCATAAATCTTTAAAAATGAAATCGTAATTCACGAACACATGCATGTTGATAGATACCACCTTGTTGGGCTTCTTTTGGGGTAAACGTGAATGCATAAGTCAGTGGTGGATACTGCATTTAATCAGGTGGGATATAAGGTGGGTGAATTCTTAATAGGTTAATTATTCCTAATGTAACCTTATTGATCCTAAACAGATTGACAGTGTAATTATAAAATGCCAAAAGTGCATGACCCCCAGTATTTCGTGAGGAATACAATTACATATTCTGTCAGCCAATCCTGACGTGATATCATACATGTCAACGCCTTCTCGAGAGGAACATACACTAACCATTACAGTACATCCAGCACAGGATAGCACGTCATATTATATCATGAAGAAGAGGTCTTCTCGAGACATGATTTTAGCACATTATGTGTACTTTGTTAGGTCTAGGTTATTCAGTAGAGCATCATAGCCCTTGTTGTAGCAATGTACATATTCCCTCTATCTGACGTAGCTGACGAGTTATTTGTTTTTTTTTTTTTGTATTTATGGCTAGGTAAAAATAACGTTTGCATGCGTTGAAAACAAAGTCCTTTCATCTCCGTAGAAATGTCAGGCAAACTTCATTTACACAGCTTTAAGACCATTGGCTGAAGCAGGGAAAGAGAAAAACTGCTGTCATAGCATGTAGACCGACCATCCTGGTGTACCATGTGTGCATATACACATTACGAAAACCAATTACTAACGACGATTTGAGTTATTAAGCACCGCCTACCTCATGAATAGTCCAATGACCGTTCATGCTCATTAATATTAAGTGCATCTAAGTTGGGGCTCTGTGAATTTAATGTTAGGCTATCGCCGACATAGCTCTTCGAGGTGGAATGCACATAGCGGCGAAAGCCACAGAAACGCTCCATAGGCTAGATTCCTTCTGGATGGCTTCCTTATAAACTCTGTATTCATCTCGTTTGTGATAGATATTTTGGAAGTTATAACTTGAATATCAATTAAAAAAGGTTCCTTCATTTTGAAAAGCATCTTACCGACCACACACTGAAATGAGCATTTTTTTCACATTCTTCGTGAAAATGTTTTGTTTTATCATTCTTGCAACACATAAATACTAATGACAGCATATCAGGACATTACGAAAGTATTTTTCATAAATCTACTAATTTGCTCATATAAGCAAGTTTGCAGCACTACCTACTTTGAATATGTATACCTTCTTTCATACATTAACAAATAGCAAGGATTCTAACAAAATTTGTTAAACACATAAACCATTGTAATTCATGGCTTAATAGAATCTAATTGGGACGGCTATTGCGTAGAAAATTTTCGAAAATATTTGAGCATTTGTATTTGCCCGAACGAGAAAGCTAAAAATATACTTCTTTTCAAAGGAATATAATGTCACTGACTGCTTACCTTCAGCTCTCTGAAACTTGATTCGAGATCACCGTCTGATTCAATAACGTCATCGATGACGCCATCAATGGCGACCTGTAACTTGCGTGACACTTCAAGGACCGTGGTGTTATCGTGACGTTGCGCATCTCCACCACTGACATTACCAACGATGGCCGTTTGTGTCATAATTATAGGAACGTGTAATATCAGAGAAGCATAAAATAAGCCTCGGAAATTACAAACCTTTGCCATGTTGCAAAATCGAAAAAGAGCAACGACGAATACAAGCGAATATCAAGCCTCTCACACAACCGGATCAAAAATACCCTACTGAGAGATGGTTCAAAGTGTGATATCAAACAAAGTAACGAATCTCTTAAATAGAAATAAATTTCGGATGCCGGAATGCTTGTTGAAAAAATGCTACATTTTAAAGTTCCGGTATGTAACTGTTCCTTTTTGAACTGCGAAATGAAAATGATTACTGGTTTCCTGAATGGATTTGTTTCGGAAGTGGGAACGTAGAAATGAAAGTAGTTTCGTTGCATTTTTCCAAGATCCATAGGACACTAAAATTTGATATACGTATGACTAGATGTCCAACCGTGAGAATATTAACAAAAACTGAAAACAGAGAAAACCAAACTGTTACCCGCAAAAAAAAAAAAAAATTAAACAGCTTTTACAAATGTACAATTTGTCCTTAGTCATTCATCCAGGGTCAATTAAGCAGTTATCAAAAAATGATAAAGTTATCGAAGAATATTTCCAATCCACCGAGAATATTGACCCCATTTTCGGTTTCCTTGACGGTGGGAGTATAACTTCAGGATAGGAATCACATGGTAGCAGTAACCCCCTCTGTTCACTCTCTCAGAAATCAAACCAACCTACAAACAAACAAATTTAGCTACACATCAGCTTATAATTATGCTGTTTTACAATAATAACCTTCATCTTAGAGTTGGTTTTTTTTTACCTGTCGTTTTATCGTATTTTTTCCCCTCTTGAGAGAAACCATAAAAATTGCTTCTTTTCCACCGACAAAGTTCAGTTTTGAATTTGAGGAACAGAGAGTCTGAAGACTCATCAAGAATCCTGTTAATTGTGAATGAACACCGGCAAAATTCGCCGACTCTTTACAATCAGAGGGTAACGTGGGTGAACATACAGTTCCATACATACCCATTTAACGCCCCCACCCACCCCTGACGGACGAGAGTGTATCCAGCAGTCTTTAGCCATTTTCCCAACCGAAAAAAGCAGCCCGTTAGTTCCAAGCAACGCGATACCTGAATCAGACTGTAGGAACCCAAATTGAAATCACCAAATAAACTCCTCAGTACCATTCTAAACAGGTTTACTGAACAACTAATTTTTGAGAAAATTTCCGAGGGATTTCTACCCGGATTTGATCCGGGGTACCTAGTAATTGCAAGACGGATACTCTCACCACCAAGCCAACCCCCCAGCCAAGATACACTCCAGAAGGGAGACAGTTATTGTCAACAAGTTGACATTTTGCAGCAAACTGTCGATTGAGGGGTTTGATGAGATGTCATGCTGAAGTGTTCAAGTCAAAAGATGTGACCAATTTAACTATTTGAAAAAGAAAGCAGAAATGGGTTAATGTAATGAGATGCAAATCCAATCTATGTTTCAGAAATTTGTTCCATTCTGGCCTTAAAAAGTGAAAAGAATTGAATGTTTTGATGAAAAAAGTAATCATTTTTTTTAAACACTTTATTACCCTTTAACATTCTTCCTAATTTTTTCTTTTTTGCTCACGAGATTTGATATATTGCTGTCTTAAAATATTTTCAAAGTTTTGGATATCTACGTAGAACTTAGGAAAGAGAAAAAAAAACATGAAAATGGCGAAACGTTTAAAGCAACAAAAGAGAAAAAAAGAAAAAAAAAGAAAAGAGATCTACAAAGAGAAAAATTCATCATTACTTTGTAGGAATGTAATTTCAACCGAATTCTTTGCAAAAAAAAAAAACAAGAGGGCAATCCACGGAGTTGCGTATTTCATCGCCTACATGCCCATTGATTTCAATACAGGGCCTGTACATGGGAATTTGTAATAGTTTATTGCTAAGTACTTACAAAACTTTAAGTTAATTAGTTTAACAGTTCTCAAGATATGATGGAAATACAAATTTTGACGCACACACACACCCACGCACACACGCACACACATTGGCACGGACACGTTTTCATTTATACCACCCAACAGGACCCTCCTGTACCCATGGTCACTCTACCATGGGGTACCCCTGGGGTGTCGCTACTCATCCACTCCAAGCGCTTCCATGGCAACCATCCTCCCATGGGTGCACAGTACAATATATAGCTCGACTAGCCAAGTGACTACAAATTCTCATCTAGCCCCTACAGGGAGATGAGATAATAACGTATGCTTTTAAGGACATGGGTCCTAGGCTTGACCGCATTTTTCAACTTAAAAATAAGAACCTGTATTTCTGATTTTGGATGAAAGAAGAACTATCGCACGATGGAAAAACGTTCGGAATATCGGTATACTGTAAACTCGAATTTCGGTGACACCGTACAGCCATGTACGGTTGGACTGTCCCGTGTTATCTCTGGTACAATTCCTGGAATATGGAAATCATTTGGCCTCTTTCACAGGATACTGACATTGGATACTGACAACGAACCGGAAGAATTTCAAAATTATACTGCTAATAATCATGAAACCACATAGTTATAATTTAATCAACGGAATACATCGTGCAGGGCCAACTCATCTAATCAAAATGAAAATAATAATGGAAACCAATAAATCTTCCGACAGTTAGCATACATAGATGACGTAGCACTTTTCAGCTTCAAACAAATATGCATTCATTATTCTTCATAGACTTAAGGATTTCTTTTAAATTCGCAAGTAAGTGCAAAATCAGGACGACAATTTTCCAACTGTTACCTATGCTACCTATCTCAGATCAGAGGGCCGCCACTCTAGGCGTTTTGTAATAGTTCAAAGAAACATGTCACAATGATTCTTTTGCATTATTCAATTCTTTTCACGCCAAAACGTACTGTAAACAACTCATTTCCTTGGTGTTAAGTGTTTAAAAATGACATGTAACCGTAAAAACATACTGAGTGGGGGTATTACCAAAAGCATGGAAAATGACATTGTTATTAGAAATAGTCGCTCAGTCCAGCATGGTTGCATAGGTTGAAATATTAAGTCATATTTTATGCAAAAGCAAGAAATAATAAGTTATATTGCACCTTGTACTAACAGAACCTACGGTATCGCCTCGTATTATTTGCAGAACCTCCTTGGTCTAATGGTCTAGAAGGAAATCGCGACACACTTTTTCACAGCATTTTGCCTATTGGAGATTTGACCTGTGACCTTTGACCTCTGACCTTAAATGTTGATGGAAGACACAACTTCAGACCATGGGTTACCTATCTACCAACTTTCAACTTCACTGGCTTTGCGGTCTAGGAGGCGTTGTGGACGCAAACCTTTCGGTGTCAAATTTGACCTTTTTCCTTCGAACTTGACCTTTAACCTCAAAACATATTTTTAGATAAAATATATATATCGGTCATACATTAAAAGGCCCCAGGTAAAAAGTCATTTTGGATTAAGAAATACAGTAAAAATAAGATTTTCGCGAATTTGACATCTGACCTATGACATCTGACCATAACTTTTGACGGGAGATACAACCTCAGACCATGGGTCACCTATGTACCAACGTTGACCCTCATCGGTCTTGCGTTCTAGGGGGAGTGGCGGAGCACAATTTTTGGTGTCAAATTTGACCTTTGATCTTTGAATTTGACCTTTGACCCAAAACACATGCAAACATGATTTTTAGATTAAATCTAATATACCGGTGAGATATTTGAATGTCCCTTGTGAATATCCATTTCGGATTAAGAAATACAGTAAAAAATAAGATTTAAACTAATTTGACCTTTGACCTCTGACCTTTGACCTTAAATTTTGACTGGAGACACAACTTCAGACCATGGGTCACCTATCTACCAAATTTGACCCTCATCGGCTTTGCGGCCTTTAGGAGGAGTTGCGGGGGGAAACTTTTGAAATTGAAAGTTTCTTTTGCGCACACACATATCACACACACACGCACACACACAGAAAATACCTTAATAACCACCACCTCGCAGTGTTACTGAAACTGAACGGCTTGATACTGGTTACACGAAAAACTAAAAATAATTCCATCCAGTATGGCGGAGTATCAACAGTTGCTAATTATGACGTCACGTGCAAAACCTGTATGGGAGGGAGTAAAACAGAAACAGGCGGACTCCTTCACATGTGACATAATGTCATGATAATGATAATATTTTTTGTTCACCCCACAAAATGCCGTGTGACGAAAAATAAGGACATGGGGGTGGGGAACTTATACATACTTGACTTCGAGACAGTGCAACCAACTCGTGCCCCTTATATACTTTTCAACTGATAATAATCCTGCATCACACAGCAACGAGTCAGCTGGATACAACGTGTAACACTGACAGTGTTTTTCTCCTCCGAGATTATTTATTATTGTAGAGATTATATATTAATATTGTATATTACATAGTGTGCGTTACTTTAAAGTCGTGTAACTGCAACAAAATCCTTTAGTTCTAATACGTAATTCAGCAAACTTTTGCCAGTTTCACTGACGGTCTAATAAAGATCATAAAAATCACAGGATTTCCAATGAAAGTCAAATATTAGGCTGATTATACGCTGCAATGATCAGGGTTTTAGTCTTATATAGTTGTACAATGAGACCGTCAGGTTCGTTTATGGTCAAACATTTGTGGCAAAGCGATACAAAAATTATACCACCGTATTTAACAACAGCGTTAATTTGCCGGAGTGGCTAGGTACCCTACTACTACAATACACGTAATGAAACTACAATCGGCAGAATGATTGGAGTTAAATAGTAATAAAAGATCTACGACCGCTAATGTAGAAGATATTATTTCTTCAATTTGACCTCATTTGATACTCTGTATAGAACGGGAAAGAAAGATAAAACCCGGATGTCCGATGACATCATACAAGCAAAGAAGTTTCCTTGCAGAGTTCTACGAAAGTTACGTGACAGGGAATTAAATTAAACTGATGACATCAATGTTTCATGATATCAGTTAAGACTACCCCGGGCTGGGAGGAGGGGGGGGGGGATAAATAATGTCCTGGAAACATTACTTGAAAATGAACACATGAAATGACATTGGTATTCTCGGTTTCAAGTTATCGCCTCCTGTACTACATGTTTAGTCTTGTAAACTTGAATGTTTACTCTTGCAAACTTGTAAATCATTTCCTATTGTTCGAAGATTAAGTTTCCATGAAGTATACTTGAGGGTCATACAAGGTTACACAGTATATGGCGAACTCCAAAAACACTGGAATAAAAATATCAGTTTCATAATATGGGAAAGACCTGACAAAACTTTTAGCAAAGGATAATTGGTTTGAAAAGGAACGACGATACAGATCACTACTATAAAAGAGATTGGCCACTGATGAAGAAGATAAAATTATTAATAGTTAATAATTAATTTCTATGTATTAGAGTTAAGTCGTCAACTGTCACTCCTTAGACTGAGTTGAGCCCAGTCTTTGAGAGAGTGGCCAGTCTAGACCAGTGGTCCCCTACGGGGGCGAGGGGGGGGGGGTGCCGCTCCCAAGTGCGTTTTAGTAGCCCAAGGGGGAGGTAAACCCTAAGGGGTTCATGAATGGGGCATTTGATAAAATGTTATGCCATACTAAATTTAGCCCGGAGCTGTATAAGCGACAAAAAAAAAATCACATAGTTTTCACCACGATTAATGTATTTCTGCTTATTTGCCAGTCGATGCGTTATGATTGTATTAAAAATAGATTAAACAATAAGGCTCTGAAAGGGTAATTGCCAGAACAATCAGACAATATTTTTTTGTGGTATTTTGGTTATCAACATGTTTGGGGTGGGGACAGTTTCCCAATGCCATTTCGTCATTAAGCTGACACGGTTGGGAACCACTGCTCTAGACAAGCTGAACGGATAAATTTTCACTTCTTGACATTTTAGAGAGTAGGGCCTAATGCACAAACATGTCACGAGCACAAGATCAAATTTCACTTTCAATTACCAATGAACTATTCCCTGCAATTGTTCATCCCATTCTTGTTTATGTTTTTGTAACTAGTGACCAATGACGTTGTTGATCGCGTATTAATAAGAACCGCAAAACATTTTGCAACTGAAGATCTCAATCTTTACTTCTGCCATCCGATTCGCTTCCTCTATGGACATGCGCAAGCTAACCATAGTAACAAAACAGAATTTCCGTTAAGGGGATTGAAACCTGTAACAGCACCCTGCTTCTTATGTGTAAAGCCCCCAATAACTTCCGCAAGATGTTTCCAGGGGATGGTATGTGATCCCACGCTTACGGTACCTAGTTTAAGTGTCCGTGTGTCCGTTAAAAGTGAAGGTTTCAATCATGTATACCGCCATCACCCTAAATCGTCGTCTTTCTGTTGGTTCGTGGCCCAAACGCTGATCTTTTAGGATGACGAACGCTGGTGCTGTCTGTGCTAAGTTTCCAGTGTTCGATAGTTTCCAAAACTTCTATGCAATAAATCATAGCTGAACTTATCTGACTTACTTCTTTGGAGTGAGGAATTCAAGATGGCGACATATTTGTCTTTATTCGAGTTTTTAGCTGCTGTAACCTTCTCCGCGACTGTGTTTACACTCACCGCCTCTGAAGCATTGCTGTTTCGTAACCAAGATATCGAATATGAAGTCAACCAACTAGAGGTGAGTCGATAAATCAGGGGTAGAAAAATTACGAAACAGAATTCCTAAAGTGAAAAATGTCAATAAAGGTGATTTCGTAGGATATTTACAGTCAAAACACGTATCTATAAATATATTTGTAACAGATTAATTTTATCGACAGCCTAACTTTCACATTTGACAGAGTAGCTTTCACATTGTCCATACACAGATTCCTTAGAATGAAGATGGTATTATTCATTTAATCTTTTTTTCTTTTTTTGTAACGTATGATTTTACTGGCTTGCTGTAAGGAACACGTTTTCATGGTAAGTGTTATTAAGCGGATGTGAAAAAATCTGATATATTCGGTATAATGAAGTTACGTAATGAGGCACGGATCGTTATGCTCGCAATGTAACCTCCTATAATGTTTGCACTCGGGTCAGAATTCGGACCAGGATACACGTTGTCCATGGTCGGTTGGGTACCCGGATACCCGAAAATATAACTTCTGTTAGTCAACGAATTCTTTGTGATTGTGAAGTTATAATTATTTTACTTTATCATAACACTATTTATCTAACCTACCTCTGTGAAGTGTCCTACGCTGCATACGGTAGGGGATATTCTACATTTTGGCACAAATACAATATACGATTTGGTGATACTTTGGCTCCTTGTAGCAATTTCGTACCCCTGTGTGCTCACGTCTTCAGTCGGGTACCTGGGTACCGGATATAAACAATAGAAACTACGTAGACCGTAAAGATAGAGACCTAATTCTACTAATTTGGGTTCAAATTGGTCCAACTGTTGTCTTGATACCGTTCAACGAATATACGTTGAATAATCAAAATTAATTACATCATTGAGAAGAGCGTAAAGAGGATGGTATTTGAACTAATTGATTTGTTTTTATGGATCAACAAAACGCCATGTCGGAAATAACCAAGCTCGTAAACATAATAAGTGAAACATTAATTTAAAACTTAAAAGGCTAATGTCAATATTGTAACATCGTAAATTCATACTTCCATTTAGAGACACTAATTAGCCTAGTAAAAAAGGTATCCTCACATCAATTAGAGAATTTAAATTCAACAAAAATGTTTAGAACCGATTGTTTAATCAATGTTCTACGTCACATTAACGTTGGTATCAGGAACATAAACAAGTCACATTAACGTCACATTAACATTAACACGTCTTGTTAACGTTGTCATTGTTTTTAGGAACAATACATCAACCTGAGGACTACGGGTACTGAAATGCGTTCCATGGTCAATGAACTCCTAACCGATTTGCCAGACTGGGGCGAGGACCAACGACAGAGGCGTAATGGTATATTTGTTGTTGGAAATAGAACTTGTATTTCATAGACGTCATGTATTACGGTTACAGCTTATAAATCCCAGCTTATTGAGCTGAACTGTATATGTTACTCTCAAGTCTCAAATCGTCTAAAACTGCTCTCACAGGTGTCCCGAATGCTATAAGAAAATCGTGGTAGATTTGCAGAACAAAGTAAGAGATAGAGAACACAAAGAAAACAAAAGAAAATGCATGCAATTTTTTGTCAATTTGTCTCTACATAATTACAGCACTTTTCAGTTTTCTCTTTGCATTTCTTTATTCTTTGTTTTGTGTATTTTGTGGAAATTCAAAATTACCATTTTGTTTATTACCACCGTTATTCTTTGTCTACTACCTAGGGTGACACATGTGCGATTCAAATAACACGCGATTCAACCCTCAACTAAAATCGCAACATTGGAATTACCATATACATTAATTACTTACGCAATATATCAGCTGAAAAATGATTCACCAATCCAAGACAACCAGGACTGAATGAAAGCGATAGGCACTTTCCAATTCCTTAAAGCTTTCATGATCGATTTAATTTACACTGCAGTTAGTTGAAAGTTGAATTATGAGCTGATTGAATCGCGTTTTTGTTACTCGGCTTTTTCGTCTTCTTTGTCTCGTCCCCTTATCAGCACGGAATGGCTTCCAAGTGGGGGCATCGTGTTACGACGGCACCTGTGAGGAACGGCGGACCATGCTTGTTCCCGGAAAGCCTGGAAACCTTGGAATGAGAGGCCCAATGGGCGTTAGCGGTGAGAGGGGGCCAAAGGGGGACCCTGGAGATCCCGGTCACCAGGGTCTTCATGGTGAGAATGGTCTTGGCGGTGAAAGAGGCGACACAGGTGATCCTGGTGAAGGAGGCATGGATGGACTGAATGGACGAAAAGGAATCAAAGGATCGGCTGGCCTTAAAGGAAAGCGAGGTAACTTGAAGAAGATATACACAATTCACAGACAAAGGCAAATATAACAACTCACTGAAAAAAAGAGTAGAAAAAGAAATTGGGAAATTATTTCAGAACGAAGGTAAGGCAGGAGAATGGCCATTTCTAGAAAGAAAAGAGATGAAATCATTTATACAATTAACATTTAGAAGAAAAACATTGAATCGAAACTTCGTACTGAGGAAGGGAATAAAGTGAATGAAAAGAATAGAATTTATTGGGGGAAAAGACAAGTAGTGGAATTAAGACATAAAAAACGTAGCAACTTAAGGGAAGTAACCAAGAAAAAAAAGAAAGAAAAATGACAGAGGAAACACGAAAAGTGAACACTAAGTAAAGGAAAGAAAAGAAAACAAAGAACCTCTAACCGGAAGTTTGCCACGTCAAATTTCAGGCCCAAAAGGCAACGACGGAAGAAGCCAAAGTTCGGCACCTACAACTGTTTATACCAGATGGGGAAGTTGCGAATGTCCCGTCACTTCGACGTTGGTGTACGAAGGTAAGCTCCCGGGAGCATAATTATCCTCATACATATTCATTGAAATCTATGATCAGATGTGACCCTCGTCAAAGACACCTCATTTTCGTTGATCTTTGATCATGTATACAGTGTACACGTCCACTGGCAAAGGAAAGATGACTGCATTTGTTTGTACATTTTGGTACATTTGTTGTACCAAAACCATCGTAAAGATGAGGAGGGTTAGGGGTGGTTCCCTGAAACTGCGTATCAAATTTTGATTGTCTTCTTTTAATCTTGTCTTTCCTAATTCTATCATTCCTGTTTTCAGGACTTTGCATATTGGACCTTTCAGAAAACCACACGCAATCATACTATGCGTGTCTAATATTTTGTACCAAAATTCTGAAAATATCAACTTGTTCACAGGATACGCTGCGGGCTCATACTATAACCACAGAGGTGGGGGAGCTAATTTCGTATGCCTTCCACCAAATCCAGTTTACAGACGACCAGAACATGGGGTGAGCGTCTCTCGGGCCTACATGTATGGAGCGGAATACGAAATTGAAGACTTCCCGCCTTTTAGCGGTAAAGATGACGGTGATGTTCCATGTGCCGTCTGCTCAGCTACAAACCGAACTGTGACGTTGATGCAACCAGCTCGTACCGAATGTCCTAGCGGTTGGACTCGGGAGTATTACGGCTACCTGATGGCACAGTCATATGACTACTATCGTTCAGAGTGGACATGCGTCGATCATTCTGCAACTCTGACAGACCCATCGTGTACTACTAACTCAGATGGCGCCCTCTTCTATCCCACCGAAGTCATATGCGGTAACTCACGGACAGGGCTACCATGTGAACTTTACACAGACGGATACGAGCTCACGTGCTCTGTTTGCACTCGATAAAAATCTTCGGAAGATCTGAATACTACTGTTACGTTTATGTTCTCAAAGTGAAAAGATCTCTAGTGACCTAAATTCATGGAACGATCAAAAACAAAATGTTACCTGTCAGGTGATTGGCATCATACAACCAGCAATGAATCCACAGCAATAACTTTAGGACCTGAGCACCATCTGTTCACAACCAATCGGAGTCACGTTTAATAGTTAAACTGTCCACACCAACAGACTCTCACAAGAAAAACTGGTGTTTTCCATCACAGGAAATCGTATAGTCAAAGGTTATATATACCACAAGAATGGGCAGTTACGTAATAAATAACCTTGAAGTTGAACGCATTTCTTATTCTTATTGCATGTGCTATTTCGCACAACCGTTGGGTATGGCATATGATATCCAGAAAACAGATGGGAATTCCTGTGGGTGTATTTTCAGCAGTAAATGTAATTGCCGCATTATGTATAAATGCATTCGACACTTACTGCTGAATGATTATAGACCCTCATCGTTACCAGGTGTGTTCAAACAAACAAATTAAGATGGCGTATGTAAGTCAGATCAACGCAAAGGTGTACTTTATTGAAGTATTGTTGTGATTGGCCAACCCCTAGACTTCTTTTTATAAACGATGAATTGATTGGTCCTAACGTTCTGTGCCACCATCGTAGCAGCTAATCCTCACATGACATCATACATGTTTATCCCTTCTAGAGATTTATCTCCCTAACCATTGTGGTATATCTTGCTATCACGCCATGTTCTATCATGTAGAAAAGATCTTCTCGAGACATTTTAGCACATGGAAATTCTGTGAGGACTAGGTGATCGTAGTGCTACATGTATGCATATATTTAACAAACGTCCATGGACTGTATTCTGTACGAGTACTTAATATCAGTGTTATATCTAATTGAAAGACAACTAGCTTTTGATGCTAACGATATCCATGCATGCATTACAATAGCAGATATTTTATCTTATTATTGTCTCATATATACTTCACGTTTCCTTGCTATACTTAGTGATTGAACAAATGCGAGATTCTTTTATTTGTTTCTTTGACGCTTCCACAAGTTTATGACATTCTTTCAAATTTAAGGAAATTGTAGATTTTTTTTAACCTAGTATTTACAAAACTTTAGCAAGCTACACCTGTGAGCCAGTGGGACTTCTCTATTGTTATGCAAAATTACTTCGTTTCAACGATTCAAACGCTTACAGTAATGCTAATGCCAGCATGCACCACGAGCGTGATGAGCTGCGAGGAAGGGTTACTTAATTGGGTCCGAAAACACTCCAGAAATAAATTCGAACTGGGTTTAACGTTCAGACTATACGTAAACTTGTTACTTAAGTAATGACAACTTTACGTGACTGCGCATTTTAGTGACTACATTACGGGACCACATTACGTGACTGCATAATGTTTTAGCGACCACATTGCGTGACTGCGCATTTTCCGTAACAGTCTCTCTCATTTCCCTCCAGTCCACACAAATCTCACGTTTTGCCGTTTTGTTTAACCGGTAATTATATTATCTCATCACTATATGCAGTTTACAGGAAGGAGGTAGTGTACTCCGTTGAGCGGTGAAAGTCGCCAAAAATGACACTTAAATGGTAGCCCACCTTACACACCTTGTACTATTCAACCGAAACTTGGTGGTGGATCAGTGGTCCTTACGTGGGGCACCTCGTGGCATACACATTGCATGGACCTGGATTACCCACTGGGGTTTGGGGCTAAGAAGGGGTATCCAAATGTGTGTTTGCGTGATCTCCTCCTAGATGGTACGTTGGATGACCCTCATATTTGGAGTAGGTAGCCGGGTGTGAGATGTAGTGTCCACCTGGCCGATCACGTCATAGGTCAAAGGTCACGAATCGAAAAACACATTTTTAGCATTATCTCTATGTGTGAATAACCTAGAGTTATAAAACTACTATATATGGAAAGTAGACGATACAAGATTTTTTGTTTAAATATTGATGACATCGCTAGGACAAAGGTCACGTGATTAAAGGTCAAATCGACAAAATGCTCTGAAAAAATATGTCACGCGCTCCCTCTAGACGGTAAGCCGGATGAACTTCAAACTTGGTGGGTAAGTGCCTGGGTAGGAGATGTAGTGTCCTCTCAGCCGATGACATGAATGTGATACGCTATTTCAACCTATGCAATGATGTTTCGGACGGATCGATTTCTTCTGGTAGCAATGTCATTTACCGTGCGTTATTAAATTCACTCAGTATATTTGTTGCAGCATAGGTATATGCATACTACACAGTTATAACGGAACTCGAGTTGTTTACGCACTGTGAAGATAGTAATACTGTAGCACGAACAACGCCCTTTTCAAATTTTACATGCATACCAAAGGAAAAAGGCAATATCACCATTTTCGCCAGCTATATGGAACGATCTTGTTCTTTCTGTAATTCTCATTTAATTTAGGTCTCCCCGAAAGGAATTGGCCACTGAAAGAAATTATATTTCATAAAAATTAAGAATATTTTTCTCTCATTATTTATGAAAGCCATACCTCAATAGCACTGATGTTCCTTTTGGAAGTTACTGATTTTTAAAAATAGTATCTATTTTAAAATGGTTTATTGCACTTTTGGAAATCTGTGATGTCACACAGGCACAACCACTTGAGTATCCTTTGCATTCTTTTATAGTCTTGTATTTCTTTATAAACATTACGATAGTTTAAGAGATAGTTTAAGAGAAGTTTAAGTGACCTTAATATCAACAATATTTTAAAGGGAAATAGGGCGTTTAGAATACACCAACATGGCATACGAAGAAAATAGCTTTAATCATTGTTAAACCATTCAGTCTAACCAATAAACATCTGCAAGAGCTTTATTTCCTCAAAACATTATGCATGTGGTGAGTAACGGAAGATGCATCATTTGAATTTTGAAAAGTTTGGGTTAACAAGTTATTGTTCTTGTTGAGAATGACTGAATTTCTATCTGTGAGAAACTTATTTCTTGAAAAGAAGACCACTGTCCTTCCTTAATTTGAATAATCTATCATTCTACGTCCACAAATATTGGTTTTAAAAATATGGTTGTTTTCTCTCAAACAAACCCCCTATTTAA
Source organism: Stichopus chloronotus (assembly GCA_021234535.1). Lineage (NCBI taxonomy): Eukaryota > Metazoa > Echinodermata > Holothuroidea > Aspidochirotida > Stichopodidae > Stichopus > Stichopus chloronotus. Next base: position 12,692,864 of record CM037844.1, read on the forward strand.
TAAATCTACACTAAACACTTACTTAAACTTTTCACTGGAGTCAAATTTCAAGGTTATGTTGGCACTTCAATTTCAAAGCACAATAAAGACTTCTTGCAAAAATTTGAATAACATGACATTTTGTAGGCTTGTGCTAATAGAAAATCGTACTTCACCAGTGAAGTGGTTCTTCAAAAAGCAATATATTGAGCTGGGAACAAGATATTGGCAGAGCGGTTTGACATGCCTACATTGAGAAAAAAATAGTCTCTTTTATTAAAAAATTGACCCCCTCACTTCACAGTAAAATGTTCCTTGACGTCAACTCAGCTAATTCTAAGAGAGTACTTTATCGCAGGTGTCATGTGAGAGCAATCCGATGGAAAGTCAACCCCGTTAGAGATACTGTACTAAGTCAGCAAATATGACTGAGCGTGTCATGACGTCATTCCTTAATTTCAAACAACCTCATTGGAAGAGTAACTTGCTGTGGATGCTCCCAAGTTGATCCACAGTTATTAAAAATTTGCCTGCTCGACTGCTCCTTTGTATGAAATGCGTTGTCCAAGCAGCCTCTGATAGCATACCCTTACATTTTAAGTTTCGATGAAACTCTTGAATATATCCTGTGATGGCGCGTGTGCGTGTGGGTAAGTGAGTGCGTGTGTGTGTTTGTGATGAAGATGGGGGAGGGGGAGGGGGGAGGGGGTGAGTGTCGTGGACGTGCGCTTACATGTGTCAAAACCCCTGCCAAACTCCTGCCAAACTCCTGGTTCTTAGCCATTTACTAGTCCCAAGCCTTTTAAGCAATTCATAACATGAAAAGTAGTGCTAAATAATAATCAGCTGGGAGTGAAACATTTATGCGGTAACTATGGGAGAACGGTACAATATATGTAAAACTAAAATTGTGTCTTTATGTATTTTCAATTATCGCATATGATGGGCGAAGAGGTAGCGTAACAATGATGACGTGTATGTGTGCAACAAAAAAGTGTAAGGCCAAGGGTCATGAAAAGGAAAGATACTCGGCAAGCATTGTCTACCTGTTTGAATGTCTTACATATATGAAAATATCACTAATGTAAAGTAGACGATACTAAAAGCATCCAAAGTTCAGGAGGTCAATTCAAAAAAGAAACTGAATCAAGTTCGCTATTTACGATTTACGACGCTCCAAAAGTGATCGTGGATCTGAGGAGTACACGATACTTTCACGGACACCATACATGTGACAATGACAACATACGTGCGCATAGATACGTACATAGATATACAGTATATACAATATATACAGTAGAGTCGCACCTGACTGCGGTCGAGTCAAACATACTCTGTGCACTTGCTTACAGTGCCGGATTTACCGGGGGAGTGGGGGATGGGCACACACTAATGAGTGGGCCCCTTTGATTTCACTCCACCACAAGACGACAGTGGCTCCAGTTATCTAAGGAGAAAAAAGGTTACTGTCACCCCCCCCCCCCCACCCACTAGAAGTGAACTTTGCAATTTCTTTCTTACGTACATGAACGCTTACAAAACAAAAATTACCCCAGATTACCCCTTTTTACCCCTTCATACTCGTCACATACTTTAAATCATAACTTTGTGTGCTTTTTATTCCTAGCAAAATTACAATTGTTGGAGTTCCCGTTAGTGGGGGTTCCCTGATCACGTGTCCAGATGGACCTTGCTCAAATCCCGCCCTCAGCACTTGCTTACTGCGAGTGACTTATGACGCCATCATTGTGACCGATGAATCTGTTACATGTGATTACCACTGTTAAACAGTTCCTCTTCTTAATGTTTAACATACACCCAAGTTATAATACCATGTCAGGCTCACTTGCTGTTCTGTGGGTCACATCTTTTGATTGTCTACAACACTTTATACTTCCAAACAAGAAACGATGCTTTTGATTCAGCCCATTATTCATCATTATTGCATTTAACGTTAAAATTATTACATTTATGGTATAGTCAGATTATTACATTGTGGTTGAAGATGATTATTACTGTCGTGGTGGGTCAGTTATTACATTTTGGTTAGCAATATTACATGTACGGTTGTTATTACATTTAGGGTTAAAAATTATTACATTTATGGGGGGTATGACATTTATGCTTGTTATCACGTTTACGGGTTATACAAATTGGGATCATATCGGTTATAATGAAGAATGATGACAGTAGGAAATATAATATAGAAGTTAGAAAATAAAATTTAACGAGACAATGCAATAAGATATCGGGATGGCAACATTTGAAAACACACAAGGGTCAACGAGACAAAACTCAAATTGACAATGTCGCTTGTTTGTCTTTTTGATCGCAATTTCACGGATTATCATCAAATTTTGACATTTGAGACACCTGCGTCGTTATTTATTTATTTATTTTTCTTTCATGAGATGGTGCTGTTTCATGTCATTCCTTTCGTCTCACACTGTACTCTACAATAGATTGGGATATAACTTACGCATGTTGACATTTTGTCAAATAACCAGCTCTGTATACTATGTGTGGGAGTAATGCCGTTTATGCATACTGAATACTATAAAGAAGAAGAACTAAAGGAGAGAAAAAAAAGTAGCATTTTAATTTGACGTAAAATATTTCTGGTACATTTACTATTCATAACTGGATGAAGGAGCTTACATGTTTTCAAATTCAATCATAAAATAATTCCTGGATCTTTTCCAGACATCGGCGTTGTTTTTTTTTTTTTTTAAGTTACAGAAATTTTCTGTCCTGAAACCAAAAATTGGTTTGCAATTTGAAAACTAGTTGCAAAATTTCTTTTTATCGATCCTCTATCAGTACTGCATGCGGTGAAGCAGGAAATTAATTGTGTATCTCTAATAGCAGCAGTTCCACGAAACGTTATACGAGTGACTTCAAAACACTTCCTCAGATAGCAAATAGGCTAAGTAAGAGAACGACAGTCACACTACACCAAAAAAGTTTAATGGTTCCTTCCTGGTAATCTTCGAATTGATCAGATTACGGTAATCTATATCTTGCTTAAACGAAATTGAGATCGGAGTTGACGACCTTTAAGACCACAACCGTCGATTGAAACAACAGAGTGAACGAAAAGCACATACTATAACATACACACGTCGTCTCTATTATGCAAATATATGTATAGGCTTATGGGTGAAGCTTGAGTCGTGTCTTCCTTTCATTTATTGAATGCTTGAGAAAGTTGTAGTCAGTTGGTGAGAAAATGTTGTGTGCCGGAAAGTGAGAAGAAAAAAAAATGCAGTTTGAAATTTCTGGAAGAGTTTAGATCAGGATAAGTCAAGCTAAAGCTAAATTAGCCAAGTCAAGCTAAGTGACGCCTTTTCTGCACTTACACGAAGTTACCCTTAAGGGAACACTATTGGAGACCTTCTTCGGGCGTGTGACGTAGGGCGGTGACGAAAGAGTAGAAACATAATGCTAATTTGCATATCCACAAAGTGATGAATGTTTACTGGAAAGATTTTGTACTTTAAATAACAGAATTTCGACTTTTCTTGCTTTCTTAATTGATACTGCCGGAAACTGACAAAAGTCGATATGGAATGGTTTCTTAAGCTCTCGGCCTTGAGTTTATTCCTTCTGAAGTTAAAGGACGGTTTTGCAAAAGACATTTCGCATCATGGATCCCAGTACATTACGGAAGTAGATGACGTCAGTCTGGAAGGCGATATGGACGCCACCGTGGCTAAGCTAGCTGTAGGTATTTGAATGTTACCTTGCGTGTGGTAGTTTTTGCATGCATACAACAATCCGACACAAAGACCCTGAATAATTATGTACAGATATTTAGCTGAATCTTCAAAGAATGGAACTTAAATAAAATAAATAAAATCCAGCTGGGATCCTTCATAATTTTTAAGTTTCCTACATAAGTGACATCAGATTAAGATTAACGTATAACTTTATCCTAGTCTTTAATCATAAAAAGCAATCAGTATGATAATTTAACAGTGATTGAATTACGGTTACTAGATTAAAAGACGAGACGAGCTCCAAGACTTGAGACTAGTTAGCAAAATGTCTGACAGTATATAATATCACAATATATGTGTTCCTTAGGCACAATTCCCAACAGTATAAGGTAAATGCAATTACGGGACTTAAATATTTCCCGTATGTAAGAATCTACAAATTTATTTACGACTGTTTTGTTATACTTTGCTTATGCTTTCGTTCTTTGAGCATTATGACGATTTACTACGTCGAGAATATTAACTGTGATATTTTTCAATATATACCAGTCACAAGTCAACAAGACGCATGTCTAGAAAAAAAAAAAAACGACATCATGAGCTCCCATTACTTTTATGGAAAGTAGTTTGTGTTTATTCTTTTTAGTGAATTTTAGTTACCTACTCTTAACATGTTGTTTGCTACTGTTTTCCACAACGTAAAAAGTCTTTCCCTGCTTGTGATCAAATTATTAAATAAAATGGTCACAAATATGTCATATCAAATTTAAATTTAAGAAAAAAAATATTAGAATGCGATGTCTTTCAAATTTCACAGCAGATGCTTTAAAAAAAGAGATCAAACGAACATTACAGAAAAATTCAAAGTTGAGATGATTTACAAAATGTTATCCTTTATCTCTGTATAATTAACGGCAGGAGACTCTCTCGAGGGTTGATAAACAACAGAGGGAGACACATGACATGGTGCAACATTTCATTAATCGACTTGTCCCTGGACAGAAACAAAAGAACTCTGACAAATCAGGTAAATTTGGACAGAGTAGTTTCCATAATGACAAAAGGAAAGCAAAATGGTTGTTTAATCCATGCTAATGAGCCAGGTAAGCAGGATTCATCCCATTGTAAGAAAGCAGATCGCGCACACTAAAAATCATGGGCACGTGACAAGGGCACCCATAGAAAGGGGAACCCCGCAAAATTACATTGCTGCAATCAATGTTGGAATCTTGTGAAGACCAGCTGTGCTGATTTTAGTTTTGTATAGGCTGACATGCAGCTCTATGGGGGGGGGGGGGGGAAGGGTAAAGAAAAACTTCAACCTTTGCGCCTCCTATCGTGACTAGCACTAATGGAATCTTGTGGAGAATTCTAGTGGAAGGAGGCTCTCATATTAGTTTGTGGTCCATGCGGGGTGGTCCCGAAGCGAATTCCTACCCTGTTAAAGTTGCTAGGCCAATATCATGATGATAATCAGAGATGGTTACATAGTAAATGAAAATTCTGCTAAATGATGTGATGTGTCATGCAGTCATCTATGATTTCTCCAACAGAATACAATGAGGTATTCGATCGCAAACATAGATACAAGAGAGGCAGAGGAGATCTGGGATATGTACCTGTGGAGGATACAACCCCAAATACAAATACCCCATACTTGACCGAAGGGGATGCAGAGAGTCCATCAGGTAGTCCATACGTTACAGGTAGTCCATACGTGACAGGTGGTCTAAACGGAACAGTTCCCTCCTCTACAGAGAGTCCAGGTGTGACAAAGAGACAGAGCATGACGAGCGTTCTAAACACCACTGAGTATCTAGACACTTCAGATAGGAGAAACCTATCAGACCGAACAGAAAGCCCAGCGTCAGGTAAGCTTTCATTTTAATATACTTTGCTCTCGTGGAGTAGAAACAGGTCATCGTCGGGGACACGTTGAACTAGAACTGCATTTGCCCACAAATAATTGTAGTGCGTGGTAGGCTAAGTCCTTGTTGTTGGGAATAAGCCAGTCTCTGTGGACCCACTCCTCATAGGAGTTAGCATTTTTTTTTGCGTAAGGCAGTGTCGTTTCCTGTCGAACCCTTTCCCAATCCATTCTTTTTATTTGTATCACGCTGGACGAAACAAAAATTCCATTGGATCTCTCTCATAATGTGGTAAAGTTGCCGACGCTTATCGTTACTACATACCATACGTCGCACAAGCCTGTACTGCTCTGAGTTTTAACGAGTACTCTAGTACTAGCTGTATATATGTCAAAACTGTCTTTCTGTTTCACCACTGAAATAGAACATGAGAGCAGTAGGCCTACATGATTCTGTAGAAGGACGCCATGTTGTAACTACTAAAAAGCATTGAAGCAGCACACGATTCTGCGACATCATATTTGAACACAATGGCGGTGTATTGCACACCAATTTTGAAACAACATTGACACTCCACGTTTATCACCTCATTGGGAAAAGGCCGAACCACATTCCATGACGTTTTCTGGAAATTTATCCGCAGGGCTCTCCCATCACTTTAACTCCTTAAATCGTTCTTGTAGTCGTGGCATTTGCTTTTCCTTAGTAGAGTTTGATTTGAAGACGGCCATAGTTCGCACTTACTGCTATTACTAAAAGATCGCACATGCATATCTGTGTGAACTAAGTTACATCACGCGTAGGTGAGGCGTTATGAGCCATACAAGGCTCAACAAAAGAAATTGCTGGTCGACCAGTAATGACAAGATTGTAGTGCCGCGCACTACAATAATTAGATGAAATTTGACATACAGTTTTGATAGCAAGTAAACATTAATACCGGTAAAATTGTTAGGTTTATCCATCTTTTTCGAATTCATCACCATTCTGACCTAACCTTTACAGGAAGTCAAAGAACCCCACACGTAACAGGCGGTGGAAAGGTAATCGAGACCCCCACCGTGACGAGCAGCACAGATGTTATTAATACCCCTTACTCTGGAGAGAACGGCCAATCCGTAACAAGCGTTCCAAACGCCACGCAAAATTCATTTAGCGAAGGCGTGAAAGACCTCTCACGCTCTACAGAGGGTCCGGACCTGGGTGAGTTTTTATCTCAATATATTCCGCTGCTTGGAATGGCAGCAAATTAAATGATAGGAACTGATTTCAGTGAGCAGAGATTACTTTTCGTTAAATTAAAATACTAGTGAAGCCCGTTGTCTTGTATGGGATACCATTGCTTCACGCCTACATCTAAATAACAGCTCCCTGCTAAAATAGACGGAGGAATGATCGATGAAAGGTGAATGGGAGGAAGAGCAGATGGGGAAGAATAGATGGATTAATGAATGAATGCGAGGATGGAAAGATGACTTGATGAATAGATCAATGAATGAATGAATGGATCAATGAAAGAAGACATGTCCGATGGACTGACATATACATAGTGTATGAATCCATTTAATGTATAGTCAGATTATAGGGATAGGACAAATGGACGGTTATGTTTTTTTTTTCTTTTGGGGATTTATTGCATTTTTTTCAAATTAACCTAAAATGTCAAAGTTCTCGAGCCCAATTTACATATTTTTGACAAGCTGCAACTGTGAGTGTGAGGTTCCATTGAGTTAACTATTACACGTACACAGTAACACCAATGCCAACCTGCAGTGCCCAACTTACGGCTAGGCTGATTAGCTGAGAAGAAGGCACTTTCGTTTTGAGAATATTTGAGAGATAAATTTGAACTGGACTCTTATTACCGACATTGAAACTATATGCATGAATGTATTACTCAAGAAAATAAGGGGTTTCACGACTACATGTAATTGCGCTATATTTGTCTTCTTTTTTTTCAAAAACGTGGGCCACGTTTTTCAGTACGCGAAATCGCTCTTTTGTCCAAATCCTAGGGTAGATGAATTTAATGCATTGCCGTATGGACGAATAAACTGGTGTACCGATGAAATGCATGTGCGAATGGATGGCTGTCTTTGTTAATGATTGAATTTCTGGTTTGATAAAAAAAAAATGTTGCTTGCATGTAAAAAAGTCGAATCCATGGTATAGTGTTGATGGAAGAATTTCGGATAGATTGACTGTTTGATGAAATAAATGAGTCAGTTAATTAGTTATTGAGTGAGTGCATGAATAAATGGAAGACAGGCAAAGGATTAGAGAGGTCGTTGGACAGACAGGTAGCTGTTTGGCTGAATGGTTGGAATTATTTCAATAGATAATCATGATTATAATTTTATGGAATGAATGAATATATATTTACCTCACATACTTTGTTTCCACTCGTCTTCCTTATTTTTGGTGAAATGATTTTGTTCGTGATAATATTGCACGACAGAGAGTGGTACACCAAGGTTGGAACTCGATGGCAACTGTTATGTGGAAGTATGCCGAAAACGACCACAAGTAATACTACCAGGACAGGTTGGTGATCAAGGCTCGTATGGAGAAAGGGGAACGCGTGGAGACAGAGGACCTAGGGGAGACCGTGGTGACAGAGGTATAGCTGGAGCCAAAGGTGCCAAGGGGGACACTGGTCCATTAGGTGAAAGAGGAGCACCAGGGGAACCTGGTTCGAAAGGAAATAGCGGAGTCGATGGATTATCTGGATTAAATGGTGATAAAGGAGAAAAAGGTAGTAAATCAGTCTTTAAGAGACCCAGCGGAGTGCACAGGACTCGATGCGGGGGGGGGGGGGGGGGATTTGTAGAGTATCCATTTCCCCGAATTCATATGGGTATAGGGCTCTAAAGGGGAGGGGTATCCCTCGAATTAAATAATAATGAAATGAAAAAAAAATTGTGTAATCCGTTTGTGACTAGTTTTTGATTCCTTGCCGAATGCAGGCAAGGAACCTATGCGATGGTGATGTCGTGTGTGTGTGTGTGTGTGTATGTGACGCTTTGCTTGTAAACACGATATCTTAAGAAGGGTAACTTTGAGGGATTTCATACTTACCATGTGGATTGCCCATATGATGTAGAAGGTCCCTATTGTTTTTTGGTGACGGTCAAAGGTCATTTGAGGTCACCAGAGGTCAGAATGTGAAAACCTTGTAAACACAATATCTCCAGAAGGGTAACTGTGACTGACGTCATACTTGGTGTGTGGTTTGGGCACAATGAGTAGATGATCCCTATTGCTTTTGGTGGAAGTCAAATGTCATTTGCGGTTAACAAAAAAAAGGAGAGGTCATTTTGGGTTAAAGGCTTATTAATGTGGTGTTTCAAGAACATTAACTGTAGTTGATCTCATACTTGTCATGTGGATAATTCATGTGTGTTATAATATAACCATGTCACAAGGAATTACAAAGCCTTTTGGCTTTCTGGTTGGTTGTGTAACTTGGTAGGAAATATTCAATTTTTTCACCAATAAAATTTTACATGTGAAAACTAGATGGCTTACTCCCGGTTATGATAATTCAATCAATTGCTCATTCAGTCCACCGACTAGCCGAGTAGATGGGGGAATTTTTCCCTCGTTCCGTCTGTCCTTCCCGAGCCTCCCAGCATGTCCATCTAATAAGCGTACACTACGGAAGAGACTGAAGTAAGTATACGACATAATTTGTGTGCCTGTAGACTGAGGTTAGCCAATGTGTAGATAATATGTAGACTAAAATGTCAGAAGTCTTTTCACTAGTGGCTGAGAATATTCATACAAAATGAATGTACTCTGTTGAATTTACAATCTATTATATTGTGCTTTCAGGAGAAAAGGGGGATGCCGGAACAGGAGCGACGACATTTACCAGTACGCTTTACACTCGATGGGGGAGTAAAAGGTGTGGCGACAACGCCCAGTTGGTATACGAAGGTAACGTATTAAACCTATCACCCTCTTTAAAAAAGTGTAAGGGATCAACACGAATCCCCACGTTGGAGGCGGGGTTACATTATCCCCAATGTATATTCCCCGTTTTGATATGCTGGGTTTTCAAGTTTAGCGATTCATTTAGTGATGTGAACTAACAGAGGGAGTGAGATAGGCTATCCCATGCATGAAAGCAAGTCAAATTCGTACAGAAAAAGGACGGGGGGGGGGGAGATATTTCAGACAGCCGGAGCTAGTGCTGTTGAATACTTTTACACAACCTTGGTTTTGATGTAAATATAATCACGCCCTACTTTATAGCTAAAAACCTCAAATTCCATTTTGAAATAATTCCAACGAAACATGCTGCCCAATGTTTGTTCACATAGTTTCGCTTTGGAACAATGCGAGAATTTATTTGTAAGGCAGACTGTGCTGTGAATGGATGTTACATCTTGTAACATTCTTGCTCACTTTATGAACATCACACTGAATTATTTGTCTGATAAGGAATTTGCCCTGTTATGTCCTCCTGTAGCTATGTAATTGTTTCCCTACTTGCTAAATCATTCTTACGGTGTAGAATATGATTGAGCGGAGGGATGTGCAATCAGTCCTGGGTCTAAAGGAGGCCCTCCGCCACCTTATGTGCGGCCAGCGTTTCGACTTAATTCGCGGCCCTCATTTGACCCGTGGTGAATCTGACATCTGGTTTAGAATATCACGAAGGCAAATTCACGATCACTTCATAACATGGAACGATTGTCTACTTGACAAATTTTGATAAATCCAATGTCATTTGTTAGTTTGTTATGCTATAAACGGTCTCTAGTAATTCTTTTTTTTTTTACCAGCGGTCGGTCTATAATCTTCGTCACTGTTACGTTGATCACTCACAACATTAAGGTCGTCCGCTTCCGGGGATGGGGAATAAGGGGGGAAGTGGGCCCAGCACCCTCCGCTATGTGGAGTTCCGCTCAACACGAAAGATGAAAAATGAAAATTGAAAAAAAAAAAATAACTCATCACTTAAAATATAGGATTTCCTGGAGATATATTCAGTTCAATAGCGTCAAAGGTAGTACCATTTGCCAGCAATTTATTAACCCCTATGCCAGCTAAAACACTCCAAATAGAAGTGGACTCCTCTCGTCAGGTGGAGTTCCCTCAAATGTATTCTCGGGCAGATGTAAAGTGAAAACTTTTTGAACTAATTAGGAATTTCTGGAGATACATTCAAAGCAAACCAGGCATCAAACGTAGCACAGCTCATCTTGCGTCAGCAAAAACTTTCGAAAGAGGAAGGGCCCTGAAGGAGAGCGATCATATGGGTCATATGAAGTGAATAATTACACGAGTTTTGAATGCAGTGCTCTCTTGTTGCTCCTCGTATCTTTTTTTTTTTTTTTTTTTGTAATGTCAGTTTTTTTTTTATTTACATTATTATCACAGTCATTTTACAGCCTTTTTTTAATTCCACGACCTTAACTTAATTTGTATAGCGAAGTTTATTCATAGTCATTTCCAACAATTTACATATTTATCAACCAGGATATGCTGCTGGATCACATTACGACCAGAGAGGGGGAGGGGCTAATTACGTTTGCCTTCCACGAAATCCGGTTTACAGACGACCAGAACATGGAGTGAGCGTCTCTCGGGCCTACATGTATGGAGCGGAATACGAAGTTGTAGACTTTCCGCCTTTTAGCGGTAAAGATGACGGTGATGTTCCATGTGCCGTCTGCTCAGCTACAAATCGAACAGTGACGTTGATGCAACCAGCTCGTACCGAATGTCCTAGCGGTTGGACTCGGGAGTATTACGGCTACCTGATGGCACAATCATATAACTATTATCGTTCAGAGTGGACATGTGTAGATCATTCTGCGACTCTGACAGACCCATCGTGTACTGCTGACTCAGATGGCGCCCTCTTCTATCCCACCGAAGTCATATGCGGTAACTCACGGACAGGGCTACCATGTGAACTTTACATAAACGGATACGAGCTCACGTGCGCTGTTTGCACTCGCTAAATGACCTAAACAAAATATTCATGAATTTTTTTATCTGATATCAAATTATAAGTAGAGAGTTACTGTGCGGAACTTAGTATGCAAAAGAAAAACATCAAAATGTTTTCTGTTATTCATAGTTCATGATGCAACAACGATAATGTGTCATAATAATTTTGACTGAATGCCTAAAACGTGAAGTTTTCATCTTGCTTACGTCACTCGTGGGATCCGTCGTTTCTTTTCTTGGTTTTTATTTCCTAACGGAAAAAAATAGCTCCCGTTTCCTGGACCATGTATATTCGTTTAGTGACAAACTCTTCATAGCGTGACAGTCACGATGATGATGTATTGTATAAAAGGGGCAATAAAATTTCGCAAAGAAGCAATTGTGTCAATAAGTTGTGTTTCTCTACTGTCGTTCAGTTTGTGATGGAAATTTGTCAGAAGTGGTCAACATCTCCCTTAAGACGTACTATCGAAAATTCTTTTGTCGCAAGTAGGTTAAAACTTTACCTGTGATATTGAAGAAGTAACCGAGAGGTTGCTTTATGATTGGTGTGAGGAGGGATACGACGTTATCTGCGTAGACCTTACACACAGACCTCACAATCCTCTTCTTTTGAACAATCACCCCGTGTGCATGTATTAAAATAGAAAATAATTCACATCCTACCAAGAAAGTATACGGAACGATTTTTTTCAACTGACGCAAACAAAACGCTTACACCTACCACTTAGTTGGTCTAACCAACGCCTCCCAGCTGGATGCACCCACATACGAACATTAGAAATAAAGCGAAAAGCATTCTGATTGGATTTCGTGATCTTTTATTATTATTATTATTATTATTATTATTTTTTTATCTGCACAAAGCTACTACACTTGAACATGAGACATAACGACATACACATGATTAGTGTCGACAAAACAAATATATTGACAGATAGTGTACTGGGTTCCTGACCTGACAATGTCCTTATTGTGGGTTTTAGCGGGACTGTAACCGAGTCCACCAGATCCGAGTCGGAGCCAGTTTCGATTCGGGTGGCCCGAAATTACTGGTCAATTCCGAACTCGATACTCCCAAGTCCAAGTCGAGTTCAGAGGCCAGAGGACCCAAGTCACAGTCCAGCCCATAATTAAATTGTGCAGTGAAAACCTTGGAAATCGATCATGGGGTAGACAGCAGAGATACTTTCAAAATGGTTTAACCGAATACATTTGAAGTCATCGATGATAAAGGACAATACAGCACTATAGACGAACACACATTATTATTATTTTTTTATTGCGAGGTAAATGCAAAACAGCATTCATACAACAAAAGGTACCACTTTTGACTCTGCTCGATATGCTAGGAGAGCGCATTGAGTTAACATTAGTCCTGATGAGGTAGAGTGGACTCAACAGGACTCGACTCCGAGTGTCCACTGAGTTGTAACCCATCCCAGGAGAATGTTGAATCCAGGAGCTACCACGCGAGACCAGTTCCGAGTCTAGGAAAAATCAGAATTGAGTGACAGTCCGGGCACTGGAGTAACAGCCCTGGGTGTAAGTCCATGGTATATGTCTTGTTGACTTGTACAAACTATATAAAAAGGTTATCGGTGCCTCGGAAAATCACGGTACTTACTATAGTGTTAAGAACGTGTTGGGTTTAAAAGGAAGTAATATCGCCGTGGTAAAAGGGAACCTGAAAAAATGACGGTTCTTGTGTTACTTAGAAATATTTTTCCATTTTAACTTTGTTTAGGAAACAGGGTAGCTAGTGATTTTCCAGCTAAATTTTCAAATTCAGCTGACTGAAGTTAGGGAGAAGGTGAAGAAATATTCCAGTTCTAATTTTCCCCTTTCCTAAATGAAAGAGCAGATATTTGACACTGCAGACCATTCAATTATTATCCCCTTCACATATTCAAGTAAGCTGATCTGTTATGACGTCATGGATTGCCGTGATGCCATGAGAGTCGATTTGATTATAAAAGTTTAAGGGGGCGGGAGGACATCTGGCCTAAACTCATCTCATACCAGTGACGTAACCAGACATTTTCATGGGGGTAGAGGCCGTGCCGGCAAGAAAATGGCTGAAGTGGGGGTTGGGAAAAGCAGTAATGTCCCCATCTATAGGACCCACCACCATCGGTTGGCGTGGAGGGTGCACACACAGAGCAAAACCACCAAAAATTGAGAGGGATGAAGGAGAGATAAGGATATTCATTAAAATGAAACAACTTGGTTATTTTGGTGATACAGCAATGGATAAGAACATCTTTTTCATCTTTCATGCTGTCATATTTCATTTATTTGTGTAAATAAAACAGTTTAACATCAGAGGTAATGACATTTCATTTCAAATTTATGCTCACCGTTAAAGTTGAAATTTATATTTAGTAAAAAAGCAGAAGAACGAAAGAATCGCGCAAGAATTTAGATATTTCATCAGTTTCCCATGATTTTTAAGTTTGAGAAAAATTTCTTTATTAATGTTACTCTCATCTTCATGCATTGAGGATAGTCTACGCATGGACAAACATTTCACGACTTTTCTTTTTTCAAGAGGATTTTGAGGGATACAACCCACGAATATTGCTTATTATTAAGAAACGGTACTTATCTTTAGTCATATATCTGGAAAGTGAAAACAAAGCCCACTCTAATCTACCCGGTGGAAACTAATAAGTTTTACTGCATTTGTCTGAATTTTCAGACTAATCACTTGCATTGCATGCAGCGTTCGTTTCATTCATAACTAGGGCCTCTACTCTGGGAAGTATGGGGGGGGGGGGTATATCCCCCATAAAAATAGGTGGGACCGGTGTAATACAAAATATACCCTCATAATCCTCTCAATCAATTGTATTTTTATGCTTATCTCTACACATTATTATGCATTTATGGTTCTAGTTTAATGTATTTATTCTACTGTACTAAACATTCTCTTCCTTTGCCCGATTAAAACATGTGAAACCTAATATTCCTCATTGTGCTACAGTAGCAAATTTTTGCATCTTAAATACAACTTACACGAGTAACTTTCTCAAAGGTGTGCCCCTTCCATCAGATCCCTCCCCCCCCCCCCCAAGATGACAATTCAATTACAGGGAATCGAAATCATGCTTCTACAGTTTGCATCGTATCTTCCCCCCCCCCCCCTCCCGTCAAAACGAATTGCTGTCCATGCTCCTGACATTCCTTTTTTACGTTAAAAGAACAAATGTAATGCAAATAGCAGGTAATAATATAATAGTAATAATAATAATAACAATAATAGTAATAAGTTTTCAAGTTCTGATTTATCATTCCCGACGACTATATGGCTGGATCGAGACATGTAATCTTTGAATTATGATTTCAATTTTCAGGGTTTGCGAATCAATCAAAAAGAAAACAAAAAGACAAGGTGAGTGAGCAATTTGCCTCTGTTCCCACAGTATAGTATTTTGCGTTACACCCCGCTGGTTGTCTCCTTCTAGATGAGGATGTAGCTGTGGACTACCGAGTGCATACGACACATGTTAGCTCATGGCCGTCTGGGTACTCGTTCCGTGGCAAACCCGTGCTCGAGCCGAAGCTTCTGACCTCCACCGGATAAAAGAGGGCGCTTTCGCTACTGTAACTCGATATCGACCTTTGATTCGCAGAGTGGTGGACGCACACCCACTCCGACCGATGATTTCTGTGACCCTCAGCCATGAGGTAACCGTGGTATTCCTCCGTCCATCCGATGGGGCAGGTGTCTCGTGCTGGTTGCATCAACACCGCACTCTTACCCGTCACCGAGCAAACGGCGCAGTCGACGTCGCCGTCCTCAATGGCGGCAAAAGGCAGGAAATTGCCAATCTTGAATTCCGCTCCGTAGATACGTCCACGCCAGTACTTATTGGATTGTCTGCTGTCTTGGCGAGATTGTCTGTACCGGGGACTTCTCGGGAGACAGAGATAGTTGACACCGCCGCCCACTTCCTCATAGGATGACCCGCCTGCGTAACCTGAAGGTTAAACAGAACATACCGTAAATAAATTCAGTCTCATCGTTTCATTCTCAACGATTAAAGTCAACCGGTCATGTATCTATGACTTTCCTAGTTAAAGGAAACTGACCCTCACTGTAATGCAATGGAATCGCCTATATGTGAAGCTAAGACAACCCACCCCCTGTATTTCATAATCCATTCCCTTTGCAATGCCAGCTACTTTTTCGATCTGCGAAAAAAAATCTGCATTGTGGGTGCATTTCAAATAGATTTAGAAGTTTGATCAGTTAAAAAAGTCTCTCCAATGGTGAGGTTACCTGTGTTTATACGAACTTTATACAGAACAAGGGGACGGAAGGGAAGCCAGAGTATGTTTGAAAATTTCATGATAAATCACCAGAAACTATTTAATGAGTTTGACACAATTCTTATGAACCGAGTGTGTTGTGCGACCTGTAAACAACAAGTACCTCCTCCGTACATAAAAGATATCAGCTGTAGGCCTACGTGCCGTGACTGCATCTTCTGCCCCTGCAGTGTATCACTGCGTGCCATCCTTTTCAAACACATAGGAAAAAGGATGACTCCATTAAATGAACACATTAATATCGCAATGTGATTACACCCCCACCACTAAAGCCATCGAATATCATTTCATTACACTCTTTGGAAGAAGGATAGCGATATACTTGAATAAAATCACCAGGCACTGTGGTTGCACCTTTTATTGCTCCCATCATATATGAATGGTTTCATATCACTATTAAGTTTCTTATACTTTATGACACGACAACTCTACACATTTATTGACGTCGCACTACTTGTACCAACTAATGCGCTCATCCAGGCTTAGACCGTCCTATATAAACAACTTGCCATTATCATCGTCATATTTGAAACATACTGTTTGGGCACCATGGTTGCATCTGCCACTGCTCCCGTCGATTACTTACCCATTTTATTACATGATTTGAAATGAGGAAAGCTTTATACTTGAGTATGTCACTATAAGCACAATGAGGTTGCACCTTCAAGTCTACTGCTCACATTTCGTTATTGGTGATCTCACGTAGGCTGAATATCATAAAAAACAGATAATTCCAAAACTGAATAAAGTTTGCACCATTATTGCACCTTCTACGGCATTCGTCATCTGGTATGGACACTGAGTCCTATAACGACAAGTTACCGTCGACATTGCCATACCCACAAAATGTTTTTTTGTACACCATGATTGCACTTTGCCATACGTGATTGCGTCTGCTTTTCTGCTATAGTTAGTATAGATATTCCGTCCGATTTATACAAAGTGAGAAAGATTATACATCTGTGTGTGACTGAATCAATAAAATGAATGCTTCTAATACTTGTCTCCAATGCCTCAAAAGTGAACGGTCTTGTCTCAAAAGTGGACGGTCCTACAAATATAAACATTGATTTGATGACGCCTCCATACCCGAATAAACCAACTGTGCACCACTACGGCAGTCATTTTTTCCCCATCTCGTGTAGACCGTTTTCATTTCCATTGCGTCATCACCTCTATTGCCTTTTGGGCCTGCCATGTATAAAACGAAGACCGAAAAAAGAGAAAAGAAAACAAAAGAAAGATTCGTCGGTATAAATGGTATTTTACGGAAGAAACCTTAATATGAATTCTCATTGGCAAAGGGCAAATAAGAAGAATATCGGTTGTACTTTCTAGCCCTCAGTGAAGAAATGGGCTCATCGTTCATGGAGGGGGCGGGGGGGGGGAGTCGTATACGTGAAGTCCACAATCACTCACACGATAGCTAGCATGTTAGTGATGCTGACTTCATAGATACAAACCATGTATGTAGAGCAGTATAGATCTGTTCCATGATACAAATATCATGCGCCGAGAGATGTGGTTTTGACTAGGTGAAGAGCAATTGACATTCTCGACAAAAAGATGCAAGTGGGAATGAACCATACTCAACGTCCTTTCCCTCTCCCTGCCCCCCCCCCCAAAAAAAGAGAAAAATCGCCTCTGGGGACTGTGCCACTCCCCTTCTATCAGGCACTCGATCCGCCACTGCTAAACCACAAGATGACTTCAAAGGGACGTAGGACGTTTACAATGCACCAATATGGCATACAAAGAAAGTAAATTTAATCATCTATAAACCATTCAGTCTCCGATCAATAAATATGAGTAACAGCTTCATCTAACCCAAAAGATTATGCACAAGATGAGTAAGAGAAGATGCATCATTTGAATTTTTGAAAGGTTGGGTGAGAACTCATTCTTAAGCAACAAATAACTGATTTTCTATCTGTGAGAGACTTGTTTCTTGAAAAGAAAGGTCCTTCCTTATTTTTTAATAACCTATCATTCTGTGACCACATACATCAGTTTCAAAATTGTAACTTTTTTTTCTCTTTAAAACGCAATAACAAACCATCGTTGCTCTCTGTATTGAGATTGTATGCAGTTGCAAAAAAAAAAAAAAAATTAATTGAAAAATATCGCAAGTAAAATGTTCACAGGCATGATTCCCATTTCAAGAGAAGTACGCTCGATCTTATAAGCTGTGAAAAGTAGAGTAAAAGGGCAACAACAAGGAACTTGAAAAAGCAAATAAAACATTTCAAAAAGATGAAAGTCACGTTATCTTAATTGAAGTTTACTTTTGTATGAATTCTCTTCATCCATTCACGAGGGACGTACCAAAATTAATGTAACAGCTTTGCTTTCTGCCATCGTTGAAGAAAGAAATATAGTTTTCTTTCTCTGTCAACGATTGGCTCTGTTTTCTAGATAAGAATTCTCTCTTTGCCAATAAGCTGAAAGGTATTTGTGCATCTGAAGGCATAATTTTGTCTTCACCGTATCGATCTAACAATATCACTCTGTCTAACCACGGAGCTCCATGTTCTTACAGTAGTGTCCTCAGAGTAAAGCCGTGTTTTAGAAAACTAAGTAAGGGCAACGACGTATTTGCACTCTTTCCTCCCTTGGCAAGAATCTGTTACTTTTCCCTACATGTTCCCACATGTGCAACCACAATATTTTGACGGAGACTTTTGATTCGTGAGTGTTTTGCTGTGGTTGATTTAATGCTCTAATGGAAATAGGAATAAATTTACAAAACAAAAAAAAAATACGGATTTATTGGTGGATAAGTCAAGTTTATTGAATTAATCGAGACTCATGTCCTTTAAAAAATTTCATCATTCTCTTTCTTCATAATCCTGTTTTTTTTTTTTTTTTTTTGTAAACCATAAATGCTACAGTTCAGATTGATATATTATCTTAATTTGCTATTTCTCATAACAGAAATATAGGTCAGATTGGTCGAAATGATTTCCCAAACAGACAATCTGGGATAATATAGAGATATAATGGAGGATTTAGTCGATAATCCGATTTATCAACCGATCGATACGTCGTCTTTTGGTTTCTATTTTGTGTGTGGGGGGGGGCGGGGAGGGCGACATTGCTAAATGCTAGTGTTCAAGAAATCTCCGCACGCCAGTTACAAAATAGTTACAATTCGTCTCACCTTGTTCACCTTTAGCCCCATTCACCCCATGAAGTCCATCGTGGCCGTCAACCCCTCTCGCTCCTGAGTTACCTTTAGCACCTTTGCGACCTTTTTGGTTGTTCCTTGCCCCTCCCTCACCAGGGATGCCTCGACTACCGGCGAAACCTTTGTCGCCCTTAGGGCCCGTTTCACCGGGGGCTCCCTGTGCTCCGCTCGGCCCTGGCGCACCCTTTCTACCAGGGACCAAAATGTCCATTTGCTGTGTGCATTCGTTCCAGTAGCATACTGCTGCGTCATCGGCAGCTAGAATGAAAGATTGGAAGTAAGAAATAATAAGTAGACTTCAAGTAGATACATTATGTGGTGGATTTAAACAGCAAGAGCAATTTGAGGTCAATGGCGGATTCCAGTCCTTTGTTTGTCGGGGGGGTCATACTGTTGGTAGTGATTCAGGGGAGGAGTCTTTATAGGTTCCCCCTCCATTTGGAAAATTTTCTATAAAAGAATGTTCTCAGACTATCTTTTTGTTTTGAAAAAACAATGTAAAATTGAGAAGTTAACTTTCGTTTTCTTAACTATAAATTCGTTTTGCAATTAACCTAGGGTTGGACCATGGCCCCCAGCGCCCCTCCCCTAGCCGCCTTGTGATTCCTTAGTGTTTACGACCCGCTCTCAGGTTGTCTCCTCAAAACTAAATACCACTGTATTGGTTTACTTTCACCGTACACATCTTAGGTCTATGTTTCTTCGTTTCTCACAACCTACTCAGCCACCCTCACAGCCGAGAATCGGGTAAAGTCAGTAAAAGCAGATAAAATAGTTTGTGTGAAGCCTATACAAGGATGTAAATGGAGGATTGGTGTGTAAATTCGCGCAAAGGCTGTGTGTCAACGTCCAGCCAGAGAAATCCACGCAGACTCACATGAAAGATGAGTGAATTCGACGTCCAAAGCACCTTGTCGGAAAAACCCATAAAACATAGAAATGAACGCTAGGAGAATGTCGATTTGATGTACTGACGTTGGTTGTTGGTGAAGCCAACAGAAAATGCAGGGGGCTAACGTTGATCAGCAAAATGCCGGATAGCCTAGGTTGTCCTTCTCAGTTCAAACCAACATTTTGTATTCAACTTTGGTATATTAAATTTATATCTCAACGTGTTCGCTTCTCGCCTCATTCTATAAAGTATTCTCAAAGAGTGTGTTAAATGTGAAAATAGCGTCTCCTTGAGTGTCCTCTCATATGTTTGATAACTGTGTGACGCAGGTTTGGTGCACAGTATTACCATTGCGAGATATTTACTTCGTCGTAACGTATTTATGTCAGTATATGTCGAAAGCCGTCCTTTAAATTTATCTGTTAAACTCTTTTTTTTTTTTATTGTGTAATCAAAGTTGAGGAGAAGTTTGAGATAGATTGGTAGCCGACAGTGATTAATGAAGAACGAAATTAAATATGCACCCTCATCATCTCTACAAACAATACCAGCAATACCTCTTTATTATTCTAAAATAATGTCTGAGGGACTTTAACAATCAGATGAATTCGGTGGGAGGGGGTGCAAGTTCCATAATGAAGTACCGTGAAAGTGATATGATTTATATCGTCTTTTAACACACTATTGAGCTAAACAAACTTAATTGTAGTTTTTCTTATTTTACGTCCCTGCCTTTTGTCAATGCTCTTCAAGCTCACCAAAGCCATCGTAACTTCACCACACCTTCCAGGCTACGACACCCAAAGCATTTATTTGGTCAACTCACAGTCTTGGTTTGTTTGACGTTTCGTTCGATGGTCAATCGAGTCATTACTTGCAGCGAGTTTTGCCAGCTTTTCTCGAGTAATTTTGTCTCTTTTCATCAACTCATTGTGCATCTCCTTCAAATGCAAAAGATTCAAAAAGACAAGAAATCCCAATCAACTATTCAGTGAGCAGTTAGGGAGAAAAAAGAAAGTATTGCGAAAGGACAAACCTTTCAATTGTAGGATGCAGATGTTGAGCAGTATCATACCACGTGCACAGAAAAAAAAAACACCGTCGTATATCCCATACATATGTCCAACTCTGTAATGGCGACACGATATGAATGACCTTAAAGCTATGCGGAACCTCCGTCGGAAGGGTGAAAGGGTGGAAATTGGAATTGGGGATTCATACTAGAGGTAGAAGAGGACAATGAAAGAAGATCAGGTAAGTGGAGGGGTGATTTTTTTTCCCTGTAACATACGATACATCTAAATACTAAATTAACATACGATGAGAAATAACATGTTATTCCCCTAAAACATGCAGGAACAGTTCAGCGCTCCTTCCACCACTCCCAGACCGTCCCGTTAATCCAACAAGATGAGGATAGTGGCAAGAATTATCTAAAAACTTAATGAATGAGAGATAGACATTTGGAAAAAAAAAAAAAAAGCTGAAATAGCTTTGACAAAGACGGGTGATTCGTGACACAATTTTACTTAGTGGATTACACCTTATTACTATTATGTTTAAATCGGCCAAAGTGACTCACCTTAATCTCCTTAATTAGGTTTCGTATTTGAAGCTCTTTTGGTGTTTCTTGGACGTCATTGTCGGTGAGGGACACCACGGAGAGAGATCCAAACATGAGCAAAAACACTACAATTCCGGACGAGGAACCCATCGTCACCCACCGGTCAGCTTGAAAGGTGTTCTTTCTTCGTTCTATACCATACGGTATGTCGCAAAGCGAGAAAGTGGCTCGATTACAGTACTGTTTGCAGCACTTTCCTTTTTAGTTTGTAGCGATTGGCGACCTCTCACCCAGCAGTAGAAGTAGGCCAAATTCTCCTAAACGTTCGATGAATGCAGATGTTATTACACTTCTAGTGTAACATAGGTCTACCACAAAATATTTGTAATCTATCTATTCTGTGGTATTAACCGCAGGAAGCAAATAGCAATCATGCTTGTTATCAAATACATGAAACTCCTGAACCCCGGATACAGTTTGGAATTCAAATTTCGGACAAACACATGTATAATGTGTCAATTCGCATCTGTTCGGTCCTCAATTTCCTTCATAACATTTTTGATACTCCATATTTTTGGCTGGGGTAAATATGGTAGTTCACCTTTGTTAACCTTTTTCAACGCAAAAAGAAGGAACAAAAGGAAAACAATGGGCATTCTATATATATAAACATGGAAGGTTCTGAATACACCAAACTGACAAATTTAAACCAAGTTTCAGTTTTGGCGTGTATGAAAAAGTAAAATTACAGATAGTCGGCCTAAGAAAAGAGAAAGGAGTGCAAAGATCACAGGGGAGGATGAGGCATTTGTAGGTGACAAGTTATACTTCGGAATTTTATGGACGAATTTTTCAAAAGATTTAAAAAAATGTGTGTCATTTAATATAGGCCTAGGTTAGTGTTATTGTAGGCCTATTCATTAAGACAATGTTTCCAAAAGTAATCCTACCGCCCTATAAAGAAGGCTTTGGGAAGTTTCAGGTGGGTGCTACAGATCACACGGGATAACAGGAAACGTGGTTGGTACTGGTTTACACGTCCCCTGATAGTTACGAGACGTAATTGAATAGATTTAAGACACAATCAAACGTCTAAAGTGGTCTGTTAGTCTTCACCTTTGTTTTGAAATCGCCTTGAGATTACTGGAGGAGGCAGTCTGTATCCCTTCTTCACTAAGATGGGACCATACACGTACAATTATCGTCGTTACACCAAGCTCATTCATCATACCGCTGATTGAATTAGGGCTACCGATACCACATGTACGGTATGCCTACCTTTCCCAGGTTGCTGTTCTTCAACATAGAAATACGAACAATTGACTAGAAAAAAGAAAGACGTGACTTGAAGCGTCCAACTGTGAATGTTGGTATGGGGATGGTGGGGGGGGGGGGGCACTGGGACACTTCAAGATGGTGGAAAGGACGGTAGTCTAAAACAGTTTAAAAACCATTGTGTTAAAGCGTTGTATGAGTTTGCTGGATATGCAAATGTACATGTAACAAAAAAAAAACAAAAAAAAAACATAAAAACGTCGACACAAATGGGACACTTTACTGTCAGTTCATCTATCATGTGAAAGTAAGTAAGAAAGAAGTAATGAAAGAAGGGTTCGGGAAGGAGGGGGGGGGGTTGGTGGTTTAAATATCTGCAGGCAAAACTAACAGTTTTATAGAAGAACAAGATGTTAATTATACTTTAGAATACGTATTCAGTATTTGCAGAAATTTAATCATTACCAACAAAAGACTTCTTCATTTTGTTCAATTTACACATATTCTACTACATATCACCACAATGTAAAATTGTTGGATCAATGACCAAATAGGAGTTGAGATAAATGAGACTAGAAGATATCTGAGATTTATTCGTGTATTACGTTATAACAATTTATTTCGATATGCAGCTAGATTATCTGTATCTCCATATATGTGATGTGCAAAACATGTCATTAGTGAGGGACAGTGAGATGATATCATTAAATTTGTGAGGATTTTAAAATGTGCAAATTAGTTGAAAATGCTTATATTTAGCATATAATTAGTCAAGTTTCACATCCAATAGTTATGCAAACTGCCCATTTGTTAGGTTTTTTAACCCTGGATTGTACTGGCTGTGTGCATATGAAGCAATACAAATGTGAACAATTGCCTGATCACGAATTTTCAAAAAAACAAACCAAAAAATAAAAGTGAATTGTTAATTACGGTACTCACTAATTATATGTTCATTCATACGTGAGGCATGGGGTTCCTATTAGATGGCCCATTTGTCATTTGTTTTAAAGGAAGCTTGACAGGTTTGAAACAAAAAGAAGATGAATTTCACAAAACAACTCATGGTGCTCCTCCTAAAGAAGACCCATACTTCTCTCATTGATGTATACATTTGACATGATCATTGAATGTTTGCAAACAACCAATATCAGCTATAAAGTAAGAGAAGGGTCATCACATTAATGAAACCAAGTACGTGTTTAATGTTTTCTTTTGTCAGAAACAAAACATTATTTTGTCAAATGAATTAACACAGATGCCCCGCCGTCATGGGAAGGGGAAGGGGGAAGTCCCCTTAATTGAACCTTTTCACTCCCTCAGAAGTTTTCTGACTTGTAAAAAGTATTACACTACTGTAAGTAAAAGTGTCGGTGGTATCCCATTTCTACCCCCCCCCCCCCTTCCCTCCTCCAAGAATATAGTCTGCCGTCGGGCATGCATGTAGCATGGACAGAGAAACTTGTGTGATAAACTTCTTTAATACATAGGACGCATACAAGTAATGGTAATATGTAAATGTATTATATCTTCATATTAAATTAACAATCACTTACAGATCAATGTCAATTTAAAAATCTACCACAGCGTATTACATGTTGATGTCACATGGTTACCCCGACAACAGTAAATATTTTTATTATTTGACTGGTTATTTGGCAGGTTTTGAAGTGCCGAAAAACCCGAGCAGACGAACATCCACGGTCAGAACTTTAAAGAGTTGAATATTGTCAACTGTAGACCCAATAAATTAATCTCTCTCGTTTTCATTTTGCAAATGGCAAATGAACTACAAATAAAATGTATTGATACAGATGCTAAACCTCAATTTGAGAGGTAAGTCTTGCTGCAGACATTCTTTCACCTCAAAGGTGGCATCCCTTTAAAGACCAAGTGGCATGGATCCAGAAAAGAACTGACTTCATTCAGAAGTTGCAAAGAGAAACCCTGAAAGGCTATCCGTTGTTATTGTCTTTATAATATTTGTCATAACCTACGAGATACGGGTTTCAAAGATTGATGAAAATGCAAAACCAATGATATGGAGTATTGCAAAGTGTCAGCATTTCATTCGTTATGCCTGTTATTTTCCCTTCATTACTTGCCAGCATCAGGCACACATTGGTGTAGGCTACTACGGCAATAAATGTTTCCAAAGTAAAACCTTACAGTCATATAAAACTCATTTGCTCTTGAAATAAAAGTTACGTAAACAAAGAATAATATAAGGCATATCATGTGAGTTTCTTCCTTGACGTCACACATTTACACATTTAGTATTTGTTTATCCATGCATGATGCAACTGTCAAACAGAAATTTGTTTAAAAATTCCTCAATATTTGATGGATTTTAATGAAAATTGTGGATATTTTCAACATTTGTAATGATTAGTTAAATTATTACTCCAAAATGTGTTTTTTACGTAACATGACCTTCAATGTCCTTCCAGGAAAACTTGTGTAAATCTTTTCAAAGAGACTGAAAAAATGTTATAAAAACAAACCTGAAACTCAAATTTTAAAGATTTCGACAAAAAATCATAGTTATTACGTAAAGTATATTCCTTAGTGTGTATTTTGTAAATTAATCACTTTTATGACAACGATACATCTGCGATTCAACACCAACTTTAAACCAGGGATGGAAAACATTTATTCTGGTCACAAAAGTGCATTGCTCTAAAGTGATTTCCCTTGACCATGACATGTGGCATTTTCATGGTGAGACGATCCTCGAAACCGTAAGACTCAAACCGTCAGATTCGGCAGGTCTGGTGCTATCATCCAGACTGATAAGTTATCGCCGAAGATTTAGGATAAGAAGGAGTCTAATGAATTAGATAATCGTGAGACAAATGATTGCATTTTAACTAAAGCATAGACACGATGACTGCCCCCTCCCCTCCCCGGCTTAGTAACAAGACGTCGGGTTGTTGCAGTGTGACCTTTGACACAGTACGTAAAACAGGTATCGTTTGGTACGCACATGTGTCCTTGTAAGCTGTCACTCAATTGTGGTATCATTTCATTCTTTCCACGTTCGAAATTGTTTTTGAACAATCTCACTTCAACAAGACAGCCCCGTTGCTGTGCTCGTTTTCAGCAAAGTTGAAGTTCGTCGGTGTGGCAACTTTTTTTTTTTCAGAATGTATTAAAGTCATGTCCTACAGTAACAAGAATATATACAGCAGGTTGAGAATATGTAGGTCATGATATCTTTTCTAGCAAAACCAATTTTGAGCAAAACCTTTTCAGAATGACTTCAGTCGATGATGTAACTGATGATTCATTTTTAGATCAAATGCAGTGTAAAGTAGAACCGAGCATCTTCGACCTAATGAGTCGTTATGGCTGTCTGTTGCCTGTATATGTATGAGTTGTTTGCATAATCTCGTGAACATTGGTGTGGCCATGAGATGAGCAATCATTACTGAATGCTAGATACTCTGCCACTACTGCAAGATAATAGCGCTATCCATAGCATTATTTACAGTACTGCTACTACTAAATACTGCTGCTAGAGAAAGTCAGAAGTACATGTGAATTGTGGTACAGTGCGACGTCAGCCAGTACACGAAGAGGCAAAATAATGAAAGAGGGAGCCTCTCAAGGTAACTTACCTATTGTCTGTAGGGTGAGATATGATGTCAATGACACATTTGATCAATATTAAAAGAAACAAATCAATAAATGCATAAGGCGCTCGAAAGGATGTGAATAAACATTGCAGGCTTAATATCCTCATCTTTGAAGCTGCATCCTTGTAAACCCTTTCATGGGTGCAAAAATGGGAGAAAATAATGCGTAATGTAAATTCATTGCAGTGGTAAGCTGGTCATGAATTGATCAATTCATAAAATTTTGATAATAATTATTAAGATGTGCACACGGCACAGGTGACTTCTTCATCGTCGTCATAGCGATTACAGGGCAGGCCAGTACGGGAGTTGTGACAGTCTGCTACTACGGGATAGAAGAGGGCGGCATCCGAGTTACTTAAGGATTCCTGGGTGGTAAGTTCGGCGTTTTCATCCATGCACACCCACTTGGTCCGATAATACCCACAGTGAGCCGCCATGAGGTAGCCACTGTACTCCAAGGTCCAACCGTCGGGGCACGTGTAACGGGCCGGCTTCATAAGGACGGAAGAGCGACCGCTGACCAGACACACTGCGCATGGCACGTCGCCGTCATCCATTCCGCGGTATGGTTCGAAGTCGTTGATTTCGTACTCGGCACCGTGGATACGGGCTCTCCATAACGGCGTCCTACCTGGCACAGGATTCAAAAATTGTGGATCTTTAGGAAGGCAAAGATAGTCCGATGCTCCTCCCTTTTCGTTGTAAGCTGATCCTGCTGCATAACCTACAGATGTATACAAGGAAAGATCAAAAAATGATCAATAAATGTTACCGATAAATTTCTTCAATAGAGGATCCTGTAGTTGCGAGGTCATTAAGGGTCACCCCAAACGGATTCTAGAACATATGACGGTATCCTAAATCATTTTTATCAGATCAATCGATCACATATTCAGTTCAGGAAGGTGCCCTTGTGACGGGACCCAGAGGAATGTTACCAGCAATGCTAGAGGATTAAATCCTCTGCACGTGCTCCTCTGAGAATGAAAAGATGAGAGAAGGATACAGAGTGGGGGGGGGGGGGCGGGAACACAAGGGTAAAATATTGAGCTAAGTAGTTTGCAGAACACAACGTTCTCTTGATTGTTTTTTTTAAGTATTTAAAATGAATATCCCCGTAGTGGTCTACATACACACGGAACACTTTTAACGTTACATAAAATCTATACGTCAGTTGTCTTAAAGAGAAGACACCCATCCAGTGGCACTATGCGATATACAATGCATGTGATGCAATTGTAAAGCGGATACGTGGTGCTGCATGAAGCATATCCTTTTTATACCTACTACAGGCTACAGTTAGGTCAGGCATTTCAACTACTGTAATCTGTAAAACGATAGCTTACCATTGGTCGGAGGAACTTATTGTACATCTACTGGCGGGATGTGGTCGCTAAGGTGTTCTGGTAATACTATGCCGTCAAGTATATGTCACAGTTTCTCATTCTCACTTCAGTTTATTAGCAGCTTATTCAGTGGTGTTAATTTCTCTACATGTGTAACATCTTACCTTCATATACTAGATCTGCATCTCCGGGACATTCTTTGCGCCCCCATCGAATGTACGAGGCGTGAATTACATTGCTGTGACCCGAGTCACCTTTAGCACCTTGAAAAGACAAAAGAAAAAAAAAAATGCTCATTGAATATTTGATAAAGCTCTCGTTTTCACTTGTTGCATACCTATGGTACAAAACGTTTAGTTTGCAATTTTCCGAATTATCTTACAGTTCTCTTTAAGGAAAGCTTATATATTTTTTTATTAATTAAGCAAACCAGACCGGTGTTTAGTTAACGAGAGTAAAAAGTGACGTTTTACCTCGATCACCTGGAGGCCCATCCTCCCCATCGGCACCATGGCTACCGGATAATCCAGACGCCCCTATTGGTCCTGGTGGTCCCGTCATTCCTGGTAGTCCAGGTGTCCCGTCTTCTCCAGGATTTCCTGCTGGGCCCATTTCCCCTGGATCCCCCATTGGTCCTCGCTCACCTGGCATCCCCTTTTCTCCTGATTGTCCTGGAGAACCTGGGATACTTGGTATCCTCAGCTGTCTTTGTTGGTCACAGCATGTTCCAAGGTCTGATACTAAGTGATAATGCATTAAAGGTTGTAATCACAAAGATATCGTTGTCTTTGGGGGACGCATATATACTATCGAATGCTTTTTGTGAGAGGGAGCCGGGGTTTTAAGGGCGCCACAGACGGTAGGAGAAACAACATGAAAGAGAATTATTACACATAACACACCAAATCGTGACGGAGATGGGTGTTCGTTGGAATGGAACAAAACAAATTTCGACTAGACAGAGTAGAATAAAAGTTGATGGAACACATCATTCAAATTATTTCAAAGTAGCCATTTTCTTTAAGATTTCTGTTTTCAGACTTGACCTGACAGTTTTGGAACATTTGTGAAGAGCTGATGAAGTTTGCTCAATCGTAATTCATATATCGTGTCCCCGTGGTCCAGCAAATTGTCATTATTGCTTAAAGAAATTATTAAATCTCTAAGGGACATCTTGGACTACCATATCATTTTTAATTTAGAAAACATTATTAGAAGTGTATAGAGCAGTGGCGGCGTTGCTGAAGTAGGTAGGTGCCCAACAGCGGTTTATCGGAGAGGGGGAAGAGTGCGCCTGCCCAGCGTGACAAGGCGAGCTAGTGGGTATTTTTATCCAAAGAGTTTCGAGGTACGCTCCTGGCTAACCGATGAATAATCCTCCCACATTTTTATTTATAATGTCAGTGATAATGGGCTTCAGCCCCCCCCCCCCACCCCAGGAATGATGCACAGACGTAGCTACTGACATATAGGGTGATGATAGTGGCTTCTTTTTTCGAGTAAAATACAGAAGTGGTTCTCTTACCTTCCACGTCGACTCCACGCTTGTGACGTTTGTTCTGTTTAGATATGTCATCAACTAATTGCCTCGTATTCTCACTGCTAAGTAACAGATCAGAGTAACGATTCTAAAGGGAATGGAATAAATTAAGTAAAATAGACAATTCTGACACATAAACAGATTACCGCTTAGCAAACTACTGCGACTTGTAGTAAATTATTATAGACACGCTGGTGACCTTGGTCAAGGGCCAGGGGAGGGGTCTCCCCCCATGAAATATTTTGTTCCCTAGATTTGTTTTGGGGTGAACAAAATTATTAATATTATGGTAGGGAGCTCACCCTATCTTGTGTGCTCATCACTCCTTCAATGGCCTGCACTGCGTGCACTTGCGTTGGTTCAGGGCCGTGTATACACGGCTCTGCGTTTGCTACGTTCGTTGCGCCACCATACTCGTGGTCGTAGAATAAAAGGTTTGGGCAGATCCATTACGACATATCTAAAGACCTCACCATGAACCTAACCAACCGAATTTGCACACCGATTACTGGTAGCCTATTGCACCGGTTATTTTGCAATGTATCATCAAGGATGACTTTGGTAATGCGTCTGCAGACTAGATGCTGTACATCGGTGAACTGTGGGCCATTGTACCATTAATTATCAACATGTATGCATAACGACAATTTTAAGAAACTTGAGTCGTGCATCAGACATAACTCCTCCACAACAGTATAACCCTTCCAAGTATTCTATTTGTATCCGATGTAACAGAGATCAAAGGTCAAAAGCTCAAATTTTACAACCCTGAATATTCGACACTCGATGCTGTCAACCGACAACCCTTCCCAATTTACCCCATTTTTTGTGTTAATTAGATTCCAGAGAAGTGTATATATATATATATATATATATATATATATATATATATATATATATATATATATATATATATATATATATATATATATATATATATATATATATATATATATTCATCACATCCCTTCTTTACAATCTATACACGACTGGTGGCCGACTGGCCTGGATTTTAAGTTCACACGTACTCGGAGTTTATTGAAATGTCTTTTGAAATCCATACGGTATATAAATTAACTCTAAGGACAAATTAATCTTGCAATGTATTTAAAATTTGAAAATAATGGTTGACTCACCTTCAAAGCGTTTAACCTTTGAATTACTTTGTCAACTGCTTCACCTTCTTCCAGATTTTTAGTTTCGTCGGATTGATTCGGTTCTGCCAACGATACTAACGGCAGCCTGGACGAGATGGTTAAGAGAAACAAACTAGAAGTGATGAGTCGAATCATATTCGTCATTAAGTAAACAGATAAATATGTCTTGCCAGATTCTGAGTGAATTTAACTGTGAAGGTTCCTCAAAGTAAGGTTAACGTGGAGGACGCTGTGTCGAGGACAGTACAGTGTATGACATGAATCGTTCTAAAGAGGACGTACGTTAATAGCCTTCATGGTGCTATTGGTAGAGCCACTGTAAATGGCATGGTAGAACCGCACTTCCGAAGTTTCACTACTGGTAAACCGCCCTCATATATGCACTAAGGGCGTGTAACCCTTTCCAATAATGAGAGTTCGTTACCCTTTGGAGTATTATCTGCCCCTCTATAGCCTAGCATAAGGAGTAAAAGCAAGCTATTCACCGAGAGTCTTTTGATAGAGCCCGAGAAATCAGATGGTTTTTTAAAAAGGATAAAATGGGGGGGGGGGGGTACGTGTGAGTGTGTGGAATGGGGGAAGGGGTGGGGCGGAGTAAAAAGCACCCGTTATATATACAGGTACAAAGAGATTGAAAACTCAAGTCATATCAGGCTCAAAATAGGGCAGATCTGTCAAGTTAGCCCAAGGTTCTCAGAATTAACATTTGACCAGACCAAGGCTGATGAAAACTTTTTTCTAGTTGTTGCCAGTTGTAAAACCTCTCACAGCATAAGTCGATGACAGTGCAGCGGAATGATCGATTTTAATGATGGGTAAATGAAGGGGTAAAGATTACCGTTACCGTAGGAATCAGAGAGACTTAACTAAGGACATTGTTTGCCTGCAGCCTTAAAATTTGAACTCAGCGATGAACACAGGGTCATTTGATACAAGGATATATTTTTTAATCATAGCGTTACAGTTGGTGGTAACTATACAGCGGCAAACGTATTACTATTTCATCAAAATGAAAAAAAAAAAAAAAAGAATCAAGATTTTTTCAGATTCCCATAGGTGTGCCAGTGAAATCTTACTCATCGATTTAGACTGCCGTTTCATATATGTGTCCCTGCAATGTCGAATAATCTCTGACTAAAATGTTACCATTCATTTGAGAAACAAGTAACTTAATTTTAAACACAAAATTTACTGAGTGTTACTTCCTTTCTCATTTTCCGCTTGAAAAAAAAAATTAAAGTAAAAATAATAAAGATGTGGCCACACATGACGTCGAGATTCTGACAGATGGCGCACTTTCGATTTGTTCAGTGACGAAAAGTCTCACCTGTAATGGCAAGAAGTGCAATACATATGCCTCTATTCCTGTATTCTGTTGGCAGATGAATAAAGAGACACGCTGTCCACGAACAGGCAGGTAGGCATGTCGAAAATGCAAAAGAAATCTAAGAAAAACGAAATAGAAAAATTAAAGAAAGAAAATGTTAACCTCCGCATATGGGTGGAGACCGCAAGACAAACCTGATTGCTACATGTGATTCAAGATTTACAGTGCAGCCACGTGTATCCTGTCGGTAGCAAGAACCTCCCATTTTATGCAAGTTACAATTAGTTTTATAATCTGCCTTTTGCCAAATTTTATCATTTAAAAAGGAACGCTGAGTTTCCATACATTTACCATCTTGTATGCATAATAAAACTATATCAGACAAAAAGACAACCGTGACCAAAGTTGAGTTGAATTCACAAAGGAGTGATGGTAAATTGAATTGCGTAACTACGCCACTCATGATTAATTAGTCTTTAATTTACCCTGACCTCCTGACAAGCAAACAAGGACAACCCACTAATGAATAAGGCGTACCTTCTCTTAAAGAATAACGGTGGTAAAGGAATGTTATTACCTGATGTTAATTAGGCGTGCCTTCACTTAAAGAATGACGGTGGTAAGGAATGCTAGTACCTATTATTAGGCGTACTTTCACTTAGGGACTGACAGTAGTAAGGAATGTACCTGATATCATGGAAGTAGGTAGTACGTCCATGATGATATTGAGCGTGATTTCCCTTAAAGCGTGACGATGGTAAGGAATGTTGGTACCTCATATTAGGCGTACCTTCACTTAGAGAGTGACAAGTGTTATACTGGTTATTGTAATATATGTGGTTTGGTAGGATGTATACCATGTTTTTCTTTATTTCAGCTTTATTTCAAGAGGGTGACTTGGTTAGCCAAGGCTTATCTTCCCCAAGCCTGTGCCCTCCACAAACGTAAACAAGAACGTATAAAAAAAACAGGTCAACACAAAGATGTCTTCCATTAAAGCATCCCGTGATAGGTCAAAACTTACCCTTCTTTTAAAAACGACGAATTGATCGGTTGGTTTTCTAACATTGAATCATATCTTAGTGAGAATACCAAATTTGAAACATCTGGAGTGCCAACATTGCCGAAAAGACTGCCCCCATCCAATTTCACCCAGTAAATCGTCAAAAACACAAGAGGTCAAACAAATTACCTTGGCTTAATTTAAAATTGATTTCATTTTGTGAGACTACACGACACGGTACAATGACAAGTCCAAACAATTTCATGTTAAATCATAATTCCAATGTTTATTCAATTATTAGCTTTACTTTTCCAAAGAATAGGTTTTTTTTGTTATAATTTTCATAGTTACATCATGGAGGCAAATGAAAGAAAGCAATTACAATAGACTGATCCAAGAATGAGTGCATATAAAACGGTGAACATTGGCTACAAATGTAACTACATGGAATATGAAGAGGAGCGCATTTATAACCAATCAGAAGCTACTGTAAGACTGCGGATACAAAGCCTAGGATTGAAGACAGGGACGACGCCGCTATTCAAGGCAGGGCAGTGACTGCGGTATCTTCCCCAATGATACACACAAAAGGAAGGAGGAGGGGGGGGGGGAGTTTACACTTTTTACGTCAAAGTCCCCGACTGGGAACACGAGAAGTTAACTAAAGGATCAAATCTTTAATAATGAACTGCCGAAGGCGTGAATCCCCGGACAGCTTTGTCGTTAGACACTACACTTGCTGGTATCCATTTCAACAGCTGAGTTAGACTGAAGAAAACCAAGTTAGGTGCCTTTCTCAAGGGCATGATGCAATGTAATGAATCTTCTTTTCAGAGCATCCACCGGAACTCCAACCCCGGTTGTCAAGGAGAGAGTCATGACCATTTGATCACCAAAATCCTCTAATATCATAAAATCATGGACAAAATAGATAAAAACCATCTCATAAGTGGAGAAAAATTCGAACCTTCCATTGTACCATCTTCAGTGCGTTTTAATGACATGCTGTTGCTTTGATGACCACAGTTTGCATATGTGATAGCAGACGGATCGTGTGCATTCTTTTAACATGTCCATATTATGGACCTTACACATGAATCAGATAAAGGCTGCCCTCTACAAACGTAGACACCCGTTCAAAATTCTCGTAATGAAACCATGGTAAGAGGAAAGGTCACGCAAATTAAAAGCAGCTGAAAATGACATCAATATTTTATTCATTTTTTTTTTCTCGGTAGAGCCCTTATTTCCGCCTTCATGGATTTGAAGCAACAAACAACTTTTCGTACTTACGTGAACACGGATGGCAAAACGAAACTTGCATTCTCTCCCTGTCCTCAATGCCCCCCCCCCCCCACTAAAAAGAAAATGATGACATAACTAGTGAAAAATATTACACTTTTTGCTGAACCCTGACTGATAGAAGATACCTAAAAAAATATGGCAAGTAGATCTGCATTTGCAGAACGTCAACTGTTGGCAAGAGGGGGGGGGGGGGGGGGGTGACAAGGTGGCAAATACATATAGAATATTCATCTCACACCAACAGACTTGGATTTGTTCTAGGAAGTTGAAGAAATACCATATTGGATTTACTTTTCTGCATTTGTTTCTTATGTTACCGTTTTCAAAGTCAAAAGGGTAATAGGATTCTGCCACAACATGAAAATAGGACATTTGAAGAAGTTTTGCGGGAGGTTGTTATTACAGTAGTGAAGGAATCGCTGGAACTTATTTAATGATAACCACTGTGTGTGGGGTTTTAGAATGCCAGGCAATGTTGCACAAAACCCAAACTCAAATATCTAATTGGAAAAACAAGTAAACAAAAAAAGTTGGTAAAACATAAATTAGGCAAGTCAGCAAAATGATATATGAAAGTTTCAATCCTTTGGGATCAATATCCACCCTACTGTAGATGATACTAATAAACTGATTTCGATTCAAAGTTAAAGGAATGTGATTAAAAAAATGGAATTTACGAATCAAAATAATATCCAAGAGAATATTGAACATAATGGAATACAACTGTTCAGCTTTTCTTGGTACATGGTGAGATGTGACCACAAAATAACAAAGTAAAATATGCTAATCAGGAAGACGAGAATATCGTGGTTTTACATAAGAATCCAGATAATCGAAATGAAGAAATAAAGTTGTTACCATCCACTTTTTAGATGATCTTCAACGTAATTTAAGTCTAGGTCATGTGACATCATGTGATTTGTGAGATGTATTTAACTTTGGAGGAATGAGACTCCACCAGTGAGTGGTGAGATCCTAGGGGAAAGACTGTAGACAAATGGATTCATTAAAACCCATTATTTTTAATCTTCTTCACCACCTTGAGGGCTGAATCCACTTCAAGGAGAACTGCATCATGTGGTCATGTAGGTAACAAAACACTGCACATTATTGAATGGAAAATGACATCTAGAAGTCACCAACTGTAAAACAATGCAAACATCTGCAAAGCCACGTGAATGGGATCCAATGGGATCCAGCTATAGTATAATGAACAAAATGTCTTACACTTTCTACATCAACATGGACCAATCACAGCTAGAAGGCAATGTTGTGTCCAGTGACTGGTAAAATGTTAGCAAATAGCAAACAGTCTGAATAAGGATTTTGCGAATTATGCAGTACGATTCTTCCCTTGCTACATCAATCATGCTGAATCATACCAGAGAATAACCATTGTATGTAACTGTTAATGTTGAGTGCACAATTGTAAATTATGCACAAACCTACATGATCAATGTTAACCGATAACACACCAAAAGACTGAACCACAAGATGATTGGTGCAAATTTTATGACACATTCATGAATTATGCATAAAAGCTGTGTATTTCTGTTGACCATTTGTACTCATTAGAGGGATTTCCCATTAGCTAGTCTTCCCTGACCTGGAAAAGCAAGTCGGGGGAAGAAAGATTTTCTGCTCCAGAGCACTGATTAGTTTGTTATCTTTCCCTGGCCATCGTCATTCCCTGTGCAAACACAGTGATCAGATATGAGGCACATGATTCAATACTACTGGACAGTATCACACCCTTGGATGTTTCTCAACAATACAGCACAGACTCTGAGTCCACAGACCTTGTGGTTTACTATTTACTTACCCTTGGATAGACTCTGCTGCATATTTTTTTAAAAGTAGCTAATGGGAGATTCCTCTCATGCTCCAGACTGAGTCACTGGGTCGTAATCTCAGACCTCGTAAAACTGGTTACCTTTGGCTTAACTGTCTACTTCGGTGCCCGTAGTCTTTTCTATCATGTACCAACGCTCTTCACACTGCACCAGACCTACCATCACAACTGTAAATCCAGTTGGCGAAAGAGTGTGGTCATTCAAATCACATTTATGAATTATGACTAGCATAGTATATCCATGGTAACCAATAACAGGACAGAGTTCATCACAGAGTTTTAAAATTTGTACACAATGTAGCCAACTCAGTTACAAAGTACCCATGGCTCTTTCTGTCCATTCTAACCAAACTGTACAGTAGATTTGATCACAGTGATCCAAAGTGTTTGCTCAATATCATCACTGAATGCATGGTAGTAAGTGCAGCAGACATTCAGTATCAATGAATCGAATAGGACTGAACTATCTGAAAACATCAAAATTAATGAAAACAAAATATGTCAATGAGGGTTGCATTTACCGTTCATGCAGAACGGACTCCGGCACAAAGCAGCCAACCTCTCAAACCTTAACCGGGGACTGATGTAATATCAAAGTCACTTCTAATCCCACCATGACATTGGGAGATGGTGACACAGAGAGTGTTATCGTCTTATGAGATGCATGATCTTAATAAACACCCCTCACCCCCCACGCCCAGATAGTCATTTTGAGTTGTGTATCTTTACATATTACTACTGTCTGTCTGTGACTGACTGGCTAGTGAACCATGACTCAGCTATGACGTGGGATTTAAAACCACATCAAGTACTTATCTACTAAATGGAGAAAATAGCTCCTAGCTGTTATCTACCTCTTTGCTGAGAATTTTCTGATAGGAATTGCCAATCACGGCCATTTCCTGATATACTCAAAACACAAACTGACCATTTTACATTGCATGCTTTGGTAATCTGTGTCTGTGCTAGTGCGGATGCCACACAAGAGATACCTAATCCCTCCGATTATAAATTTCCTCATTCTTCTTTGAATTAAAGTCCCTTATATAAGTTTTAAACTCATTCTTAGTTACATAAATCACAGTCATGTTTAGTGACACTTAGTCACATTAAGCCATGTTTAGTCATCTGACTGTACGGTTTAGTGTCGTACTGTACTATTTAGCAGTTGCTTGGCAGCAAGCCGTGACAAGTTAAAACCTTGTACAAGATAACATCTCCACCACCAATATGGTACACAGACAAATCGGCAAAAACATCATACACTGCCTCTCTGCGTATATCTACACGCTCCTATAAAACCATCCATATCCAAGTGTCACCCACACTTTCTTAACAGTGTGTGCATTCTTATAGAATCACAAAACATGTATCTATGGAGTCAGTCTTCCAGGTCTACCAACAACTTGCAGCAGGTAGAGCACGTGTTGAAATTGGGAGTCGGCCGATATGGTATTTTGCTGCTGATCCCATGGCTGTTTTCTACCACAACAAAGACAAATACCTGATCTGATCTAATAGTTTCTTCAAATGTGTTCTCTCATGAAAGATGTTCATTTTGTGTATGATACAGTCTCTGGAGCGCTTATATCACGATTCCAAAATCTTCGCAAATTCTACAGGTAATTTAACAGGCAAAAAGACCATGTGATTGATAAAAGCGCACTTCGCCTGGCGAAAACATTCACGAGGGCTTTTTCTTTACCTTTCATATGAAAATTAGTCCTCACGAGGGATTCTTAATTTCTTCGCTTTTCAAGGATAAACACATTCCATGTAAAAACATATTCAGATTGCTGAACATCTGCGAATGGGATTTGCTGAATTTTGCTGATTCAATGTGACTCCGACACCGACAGGATCAATGATCAATGATTTTTCGCTGGTTGAGAAATGGCGATTGGTGGAGTTGTATTCAACTTGCGCTGACAAACAGAAACCTACGGAATGTGCAGGTCCAAGATTCAGGTGAAGTTAAGTTCTTTTCTCGACGGTCGGCAAACAGAAGAGAAGACAGGATTCACTGCCGTGACTCGACTGACCTCAGTCTAATCAGTGCACGCCACTCCTGGTTTGTGAGTTTGGGTAAACTTTTCCCGAAAGTGACTGCCAGGATAGGACAACAGAGTCATGGTTAGGAGAGGCATCTCTGTCTGCTTAATAATCTGTGAGTCATTTTGGATACTCCTAAGCAGGAATGATTTGTGCTGAATGGCTGTTCTTCACTACACTATCTGAACAGAACTGCAGCTAAAGTGGGTCCACCTGCTTACCAACAAGAATTTCCACAGAAATTCATGACACAAAAAGAGGCAGGAAAAGGACATATCCGATGGCAAGTGCAGACTGTGGCACAGAAGGGTTTACTGGAACATTATGTGACACCTTTAAGAGGGCAACGTCAGTTGGTCGTGTTTCGTGAACGGATCTCTGCGAAGCAGTTGTCGCAGACTCTGACCGGCTTGGCGGAGGATGGCAGTTGCATGGTATTCTCGGAGCACTGGTAGCAGAAGATGCCGCCACAGCTGCGACAATGATGCTGAAAAGGAGAATGGTGGCAGATGAAATAGCTATGGTGCCATAAACAAACTGTAAAAACCAAACCCCTGTATAGGAGAAGGAAGATACTAATCTGTGCATGAGAGACGAATCTGTGAGCTATGCTGCTGCCAAGGAAATCAAACACATTGGAATTTTTCATTCCCCTACCGCAGTTCACAAAGACAAATGCTTTCACCCTTTCATCTGTCCTTCAGGCATGGATAAGATGATGGATAGTGAATTTAGAGACACAGAAATGTTTCATGCAAAGATCTTCTACATAAAAAGAAAAACACCACCAATGCCAGATTGTAGACTCAGCAGAAAACTCATGATTTTACACACTCAGTTGACTTCTGAATCATTTGTGCATGACAAACTTCCACAGACGTTACACCATAAATTGAATGTTAACTTAAATGAGGAGGAGAGCATAGACAGATATCATGAATGTATCATTCAAAACACTTCAAACAATAAGCAAAAGCCTTGTCATAGTTTCCATGTTAGATAAGGCATAATATGAGAAGCAATATGAGGTGTAAGTGGTGTAAGATGGGGTGCAAGATGGTGTGTAAGATGAGGTGGAAGATCAGGTGTTATATGATATGCAAGATGAGATGTAAAATGAAGTGCAAGATGAGGTGTAAGATGAGTTGAAAGTGGTGTAAGATGAGGTGTAAGATGGGGAGCAAGATGGGGTGTAACATACCATGGAGATGAGGTGTAACTGGAAGATGAGGTGTAAGACAGGAGTAGATGAGGTGCAGGATGAGATATAAGACAAGATGTGGTGTAAGATGAGGTGTATAAGATGTGGTGTGAGATGCCATGTAGATGAGGTGTAGCTGTTAAATGAGGTGTAGTGTAGGTATAGATGAGGTGTAAGCTGAAGAGTAAGATGAGGTGTAGGTGAGGTGAAATTGATGTGTAAGATAAGGTGTGAGATACTATGTAAAGGAAAGGGGGGTGCAGGCTCTCTATGTTTTCTCCCTGCCTCTGAAAAATTCAAATGTGAAAATAAACCTCACCTTTCTCCTGGCAACAGAGAATGCTTTCTGGCATTTAGTGCATTCTTTGACATCTTCATCATCAGCCCAAACTCTGGTCTCCACCTTTTGAACAGTCTCTCTCATGCCCTCCAGAGTAAGTACTTTACTGAAAAAAGAGACAGAAAAAAACAGTGAACAACAAAAAAAAGGGATTACTGCCGAATTTCAAGCCAGACTGTGTTATGTCCCCATCTGTTAATTGCAGAAAGTTTCACTTGTGTTTGAAATTTGACATCATTTTGTTCATCGAACAATCTTTCCATTATGGTATGCTCAACATGAAAAATAAATCGAGATTTCCATTGGGATTATTCGTTGAAGTTAACGACATGACTCACAAAAGAGAAACAAACAGAGAGACAAAAAAAAACCCACAGATATGTAAACAAAATACCAAAAAATATACAGAAGATACACTGCCAATTATGCAGAGATGTAGGAAATTGAGTTCAAAGTGAAAAGTCAAACCTTATTCAACCAATGACAACGTTCATTCTTTCGCAAAACGTTTTCCACATTCTGATGAAGTAAGGTCTTATTTTGTTTCATCTGACCTTACTTGCCCTAAATACAGAAAATAAAGAAGAGGGGTGGAGGGGAAGGGACTGGGGGGATAGAAAGCTAGCAGAGGGTAGCTTGGCATGGGACCATTATTATAACATGATGATTACAGATGGGGGTTAGCTTTCAATTGTCTACTATTAGTTCTCTGGTGGCACAGAGACTACATAACGCACTAAGACCTGGTTTGAGCTGCTTGCCACCTACTTTCTTTTCACTCCTGGTGAAGATACTCACTCGCTGAGTTTTGATCCCATGTCTGCTAGGGTCTGCTCCTGTTCCTCGCAGGTCTTCTGAAGTTCACGATGCTGTGCATGCAGTTCTGCAATTTCTCTCTTCAGTTTCTCCATTTCTCTGACGTCCTCCTGCAGCTTCTCCACCAGTTCCTTCTCCCTCTCCAAATCTGCCCTCAACGACGCTTTCCATTCTGTCTCCAGCTTCAGATCCGCTTCCAAGCCAGAACTGCCAAAGAAAGAGGGACCAAAATAAGAAGCTCTGGATAAAACAAGTAGAATTCAAAAAGCCAATTTTATCGAGAATTTCACAGATAATCTACTGTCTCACACTTACCATATTCTTTGACAATAGATATCGATACAACAGAATCTGAAACTGCATAAAATTCAGTTTAAAGTACTGTGAACGACAGTACAACAATTTAATCAAGACTATTATAACAGCTGTATCAGATTCATTCCTTCAAAACTTAAACTGACACAGTGGGGTCCTGTCTTTTGCTTATTATGTAACATCCACAAGACTCAGAGAGTTTTTGGCTACAGCAATGTTCCTCAAGATATTAAGCATCTTCAAAATGACAATCTGCTATTTTCTCTCTGAGAAAGTTATCGCTAAACTTCCTCTTCTCCAGTTCAATGTTTCTCTCTTCTATTGATGACAGGCTGATGATGGGTCTGATGTAGGCAAGCTGTGAGAAACAAAGAGGTACATTCCCAACGTCACATTCACGTACTGTACTTCTCTCTTAAAGTTTTGCTCTGTTTCTCAAAGTCGACTTCAAAGGTGGCACCAGAACCCAAACACAGAATGTATCAGAAAATAAAATTGCCCACTTACATGCAGTTAGTCAACAAACCTATGTAATATGTTTCCTTTCACAACCACAAATCAACTTTTGACCACATGAAAATAAAAATTGTTGAAACTGCAGATACACAGTTTCCTTCTTACTAAGCTTAGAGTTTCATCAACTTATATTCCTTTTTTTGAAGTGATTGCGTGTGTACTGAAAAACCAAAAAGATAAGATTATGTTTGATCTTAACTTTTTCTTAATTTTTAAATGTACACGCGAGGTTGAACATGAATGGACAATGTCTTTCAATGAAGGAAAATGACAGTAACTACTTCGAAAAGCAACGGGATTGGCATAAAAACAGTAAAAAGCAGAAATCATATTTGAAAATTAACGGTTCTTTCTATAACCGCCACATAATGAATATGCAACGGTACAGGTCTCACTAGTGTATTAAAAACATACACCTCAAGTCATCGCTCCTTGATAGGTATCGGGAATTGTAGTATTTGGTGAAAGGAAATACTGTAATTAAGAATAACCTACGAACTAAACACAACCGTGGCCTCGGCGTGCAGTGATCCTGAGTTGGTAACTGAATATTCAATACTAGTATACTTCCCATTGGCTTGCTCAAAGAAGTACACCGTTGATTTGAATGAAAACTGTCAACCTCTACATTATCTATTCTACACTTTTTGTCGTTATGTTAGAAGAATTTGAAATCATATGGCAAAATTAACCAACTGAAACCTATTTTTTGCCCAGACTGTCTGAATGGTGTAATTAAAAGTCTTACCAAAATTTTGGAGATGAAGTTTCAATGTTTTTACTTTTTGTCTATGCACACAATCACTTTAAAGACAATGAGTTTACATGGTGCACAACTTACTCATGTTTGAATGATGAATTTCTGAAAGTGTTTTACTATTCAAGAGGAAAACAAGAAGAGTCACCAGCTTAATGTCAGCTATCTAGGTACAAAGTTTGAAATTCCCTGCAAGTTTACTTACACCAGATTTTGCCTTGGCACTTTTCAGGTATGACATGTTTTGACCTGAAGCGACCTTCGGTATTCATGAGATCCCTGTAGCTATCTACAGATTCAGTTGTTAGTTTTTACATTTTTAATATTATTCTTACATTGGACTAAAAATGTGATGACCATTGACCTCCATGAAAAAAACCGTAAGTCACGCCTACATATAAAGTTTATGCCATCTTTTGAATACTATGTATCTTTGTAGACAAGTGATGACAAACTTGACCGATATTACCAGACTGTGATTACATCCACAAGAGTCATCACGTAACAAGTCAAAATCCTATGAGCTTCCAGAACATTACAGATCCCTTGAATAGTTTATGATACATCTTTGTCCTTTCTTAAATTCCAATGTTGCAAGGTTACCTTTTTTCTTCAAGTATTATTGCAAGCAACATGAATCTGCGAGATCACTAAGAAGTTTTTAATTGCTTTGGCTTCAGATTGTGGAAAACACTACTAAGGACATGATCATGTAAAGTATTTCTACATCACTTTTGAAAATTAAAGGTAAAAAATGTACAGGACACTCAAACCTCAGAATACTGTGGGTGGTATTGTTGCTGTTTCAATTTCAAAGGAACAAGAATAGGGAAAGGAAGAAAAAAAATTGTTTAAAAAAAATTAATGTTAAAAGGTGGCCATGATCTACAGAACCTAACTTTGACCAATGCTTCAAACCTACTCCATTTTAAAGAAATCTCCCTGATTTAATACTAACTAAAATGAAAAAAAAATCAATTGGAATTTCCTGTAAAACCATATGAATTTTCCAAATTAATCTCTATTTTTTTAAGGTTTTTACTTTCACTAAAAGTAAAAATCCTTATGAAAGAAAAAGACATCAAAATATGTTGAGCATGCATCTAGCAAAGACAAACGTAAAGCACAGACACCGAGTAAATTAAAAACAATTATTTTTAAAGGAACACGAAAGAAAAAAGCTACAACATTTAGATTTAACATGCAAACATAGAAGAAGGGTATCCCACCATTTGGAATCCTTCTCGGCTAAGGCTTGGCCCAGCTTTCTTGCTGTCTCTTCAGCAGCTACCTTGTCGGCGTTGCATCTTTTAAGCCTATAACAACCGACCAATCACAGTTTGAGAGGATTATCACATGGGACACCAGGGCAGGCAAATACAAGAATGTAGGATGAGAAGAGACGAGAAAAAAAAAGCAAAAACAAACAATTACAATCAATATGGAGCCAAAAATACTGTCACTGGTTATATATAAAAAGTAATACAATTTTCATGCTATGTATAGCACACTTAGTAAAATGAAAAGGTGCATCACTGACTAAAAAAAAAGAAAACAAAGCACATCAAACAGCTGACAATGGGATTATTGTATGAATGTAAACACCACATATTACACTAAACTGTATCTTTACATGTATGCTCTTATTTTTACTTCCTCCTACCCTCTCTTCTAACCCCCACTGCCGTGCTCAAATTGTCGACACTAAACAGCCAGTTTCTGCAACCACACCATTTCCTTGTTATAGAGAGGTTAAACTGGTTGCAAAACCTCATTGCATTAGGTCAGTTTTATGCTGTGATGATCTACATGGTCAATTAAACACTGATTTTGTATTAAAAGTAGTTCAGGTGTGTCAATTCAATGCCTCGGCTTTCTTGAGTTGCATGGCAGGGGGAATTAGGTGTCATGTCCACAGGCACAACACTTCAAGCATGATAAGGGTCTGTTGACTATTTTAGGCACAACATGTCGAGCATGGAGAGGGTTTGTTGAATATTTTAGCGCAGCCATAGATTGTGAACCCTTGGAATATACCTGCTCCACATTCTCTTTACAAGGAACCCAACAAATCCTAACTTCTCAAAAAAATTGAATTCCACTCAATTTCCCAAAATTTTTGCTTTCATGACTGAATAAACATTAATTTTTAAGAAAAATGAAACAACTGGCAATACCAATCTGGAGAATTCAATAAAATCACACACAGTGAGAAAAAGGATCTGGAAAAATGTTTGGCATAGAAAAAGTTCTAAGTTGATGAGGTGAAATGTATTGGACCAATGCACCATTGTATTGATACAGATAATGTCAATACCAATGTAGACATGTATTAACAGTTCAAAATTA
Source organism: Stichopus chloronotus (assembly GCA_021234535.1). Lineage (NCBI taxonomy): Eukaryota > Metazoa > Echinodermata > Holothuroidea > Aspidochirotida > Stichopodidae > Stichopus > Stichopus chloronotus. Next base: position 12,737,164 of record CM037844.1, read on the forward strand.
CCTTCGAATACTAAATTTGTTGCAAACCATGGATGAAACATTTAATAAAAACTCACGCGGTACCAGATTTACAGATCGCACATAGTCAAAATAAATCAATCATTGACTATATTTGAAAGCATATCTGTCAAATATTAATGTCAGCTTCAATAAATAGTTCACTACTTCATGAACAAAGAAAAAATAAATTAAAAATATCAGATAAGAGCAAGTGACAAATTTCGGTTCCCATTGCAAAGAGCAATTTGTAATTAGGCTTGCCCAAGTCTGAAGATGTCTAGACAAGATTGTTATTAGCTTTGAGTGGCTCCACTGTGAGTGATGACAGACCCTGAGGGTGTTTTGGATATCACAGTTTAAAGACCTGATCGACTGTCAAACTCAAAAGGGCTGTACTATCAACTGCTAATGTCACTCTGACTACTGCTTGTAACTGTAATTGGGTCAGCTAATGTGCTCAGGAACATGAGACATTTTACATGTGCCAGACGAGAAAGCTGTCTGAGGTTTGAAAGGCTACAATAGAGATGTAATACAACATCAAAATTAAATGAGTCTCAGGAATTACTAAAATATGGATCACACGAAACTAAGTTAGAGAAATTTTCTCCTCAAACCAGAATCAGATTCTCATACTGACTATCTATTACTGTTCGTTCACAGAGAAGGCTTGTTTGCTCAACAGAAGAAAAGGAATGAATGAAAAATGTTCGATAAAGTGTACGACGAGGTCATAAAAACCCATAAACATGTCAATCAGTGATGGAAAAAGTGCCAATGGACGGGTTCTAATGAAGGCAGACAGAACTTCAAAGGACTGATTGTATGGAGTAAGGTTATGATGATGTCTTTGAAGAATAGATCTCATCATCAACCCTTTGAAAGAGTACGAGCTCGAACGAATTGGCAACAAAAGCCTGAGTTTCTATCTGTGAGACACTTATTTCTTGAAAAGAAGGCCTACTGTCTTTCCTTATTCTGAGTAATACATCGTTTTGTGTCCACAAATACTGGTTTTAAAAATAACTTTTTTCCAGTAAAACAAACAGAATGTTCCCCTATACATGTCACACATGACAAGATCCTGCTTGCCAGGATGCAGTCTATGGATGTGCCATATTCTACCTCGACGCAAAAATCATTGATATACAAAAACACACAAATGCACACATGGTGTATATCTGTCTCACTAACCTCTCCTCCAGTTTCTTAATGGCTTCTTCCATTTGATTGCTCTTCTCCTCTAGTTTGGAGACCAGATTTGTCTTGTGTTGAATCGTGGAATCTGTCGCCTGAGGTGAAAACAAGTGATTAACGAGTGTTGATTAAAATTTAAAATGAAAATGTCTCCAAGAGATACATAGCTTCCTCCGAATGTCACTCCATGCATTGGCCATTTATCAACAGTTCCTGTCTGTCATTCTCTTAGATGTTGGGAGAAAATACACAACAGTTTCAAGTAATCTATGTCATAGTTTGTACATATTATTACTTCACTCATTATGCATGGTTCTTTTGTCAGATTGATGTTGCAATTGGAGCGTTGTCTGGTCCTTTCCCCCCCCCCCAAAACTGCACAATATGAGCGACCTTCCAGTTTATGTTAATAGAAGGTTCTTGCGTACTTCTCTTCCGATGAAAGACACAAAATTATCCAAGGTATTTTATCACCTTCATGTATATGTGCTTCTTTGTGAAGCACAATATGTCTCTTCTTTGTGAAGCAAAAAGTTTTGATCGCAATGGTTTGAAGCTTGATCTTATTTCCTTTGTCGAGCTTCCATTCAAACACAGCACATCAACAGAGATGTGTGATTGCAGGTCAGATATGGACAAAGACATCAAAGAAATCAAAGCCGTTCCATTGTTAAGGTTAAGAAGTTACACTAAATGTCTGTTCTGAGATGAAAAATGCAAGAGGAATAAAGATACATCTGAGTTTTTGATATCACTGTTATGGCTCATGTATTGCTCACAGTAAAGGGAAAAGAAAAAAAAAGAGGGAAACCAGGGGGAATAACTGACAATATTCATTATTACAGCTACAAGGAAAATAATTAAATTCTTGCAAAAGTGCAGAACAAGAAAAAAAAAGAAGAAAAAAAAAGGAACAATAACTCATCTGAAACTGTCTAAAAAAAAGAACTAAAAAAACTACGTAACTGGCAAACTGTAAACCACTGAAAATAGCATAAAAGACAAGGCAAATGGCCAAAGAAAAAAAAAATCTAGAAATCCTCACTCCCTGAATTGAAACAATGATCGTCAAGCTGAACTATATTACTCTATGGTTGAGTTCATACTCGAAAGGGTAATTGCGGACTTGGGGAAGAAACAAAGAACGACTTTCATTACAGGGATAATCGGGTGCTTGCTGTACAGGCAAACAATCATATTTTTTAAACCAGTATTTTGCGGGCACAGAATGTTAGATCACTCAAAATAAGGAAGGACAGTGAATTTCTTCCTAAGAGATAAATTTCTCACAGGAAGAAATTCAGTTAGTTGTTGCTCGAGAATAGTTTGTTCACCCAATTTTTCGAAACGTTCAACATACATTTTCTGTAACGCATATTATGCACAATGTTTTGAGGAGATGAATCTATAGCAGATGCTGATTCATGAGCCTGAATGATGTAACAATGGTAAAATCTATAATTTTTTATGCCATGCAGAGACATTGTAAATGACCTATTTCCCTTTAGGGCAAAAATTGATTTATTTACGATATTTCTGTCATCAGCACACCACATCACTGTGCGACATACCACGTGGGAGCGTATGACCGATTCTACTTTGCAAGAGAAATAGCCATTGATGATAATCATTTACGGGGTTGTCTGATTTAAATTAAGCCGATTAAAATTATGGCTTTAATCGATTGATTTGATTTAAATCACAGTATTTTACTTGAATCACTGATTTAAATCACCATTTCTTAAAACGAAAAAATGAAGATGAAAAAAAAAATCAACAACCCTGATGTTCTGTGAGGAGAAAACACAAAAAGCTGACCTTTCTGATTGGTCTTATACAGTACGATGGCCTACATGCACAAGTTCAAAGAAAAAAATTGGCAAACACACTAACAACTAGCACGATTGCGGTCGAAATTCTCCTGATGAAGAATGACTTAAGGTACAGTATGCATAACATGAAAGAAACTTTTCACCATATTTACCAAGATAAACAAATGATACGATGCTGTGTTTGCTCTAGCTTTTGAATTTGAGAGGGAATCTCCCTCTCTGTAAAAGACTTTAAGAGGGATTTGTACGAAAGGAGAAGGACAAACGTTTCACTTATCATTAACCAAATACATGCTTATGATTAATTGCCTGGTTGTAAGAGGTGGCACTGTAATTAAACTAATCCATGTTCTTGCTGGGTTTCCTTCCAAGCTTCTTTCACTGCCGTCTAAAGTTGAAGATTGTCATTATCTGCAGAAAGATTTAATTTATGTGGCTTGTGACTGCCCAAAAGGAATTTTGTTAAATTTTTGCAGTTCAAGCCAATTTTTCTTTCTACTGTATTGTATTTGGAACAGAATGTCCCTTCTTGACATTTATTTTTAAAAGATATTTTTCTGTTTTTGTTGGAGAATCACCCAGTCCCTCAGCTTAATGCAAACCATAACAAGATGTTTCATGAAAGAGCAGTTATTCTGAGGGACAAAAGAAACCCCTGACTACCTCTTTTATAGAGAGTCAAGTGATTTATATGGTCAACTGACAATGGGGAGAACTTTTGACAGAAATTGTGCTGCCAGTGGTAATCACTTTCACATGCAAGATTTGTAAATATGGTTAGGTTTGACATGAAAGCTTTCTAATCACAAGTTGACAAAAATTATGATTAAAAAGTGATATTGGATACTTATTCTCTCCCAAAGGATGACAGTCAATGGTTACAGTCAAGAAAAGAAACCAAGTACTCTGAATAAAGGCTGGAAAGAACTTGTGGTAACTACATCACTGGGCAAAGAGCTAGATAAATACTGCAGTGTGTCAGTGTTGCTATGAATCAAGTCAAACTTGCACAAGTCAGACTTGTGGATGAAGTCAGACTTAATCCACAGCATGGAAACTTCTACCATACAAGAACATCAGAAAAACTTTTAAGAGATTCACAACAAGGTGGCAACTTTGGTAGCATCACTGGTACATAAATTACAGCAATAATTAAAGGAAATTTCTTTTGGGAAGAATATGCAACAAACTTTCAGTTTTTCATTGTGAAACTTTGACACAGAAGGGAAGCTTTGAAACTGTTGGATGGAAAAAAAGGAGTCTGTTAAAATGTACAAGGTGATAATGTAACTGTGATGAAAAGTGGCAGTGCAATTTTACTCTATGGAATTTGTTCAATAGGTAAAAGGTTAGTTTTCAAGTTTTCAGTTTCTTGCTTGATGGTAAAACACAAATTCTGGCATGTGATAAATGAGATATATATATATATATTGCTCCTCAAAGTCATCATTCATGTTCACAAAGAAACATGAAAGAGACAAAGAAAAACTCCAATTCAAACAAGTAATACTTTTTTTCTTTCTTGAATGAATGAAGCTCTTATCCAACACAAAACTCCAAACAACTAATAGTTAACTAGCAGCTGTGATAGAATGGACCACGATAACTTCTTTATACCAGTGGCATAGTGTGCTACGCAAAGGGATATTAAGCAACTTATAATAACAGGACAGTGACACCAAATAAAGCGAACTACGGACGATAAATAAAGCTCTACGAAATATCTGGGAGAGGGGGGCGGGGAGTGCTGGACATCGAGGACATTTTCAGAGGACGAGTGATGGATCACCACCGACAACTACTCTGAGCTTGCACTACGAGTTTACCTGGACTTTACTGTAGAGCCCTAGATTGATGTTCTTGATTTCTTCGAGCTGGTTACGGAGGGAGATTATCGAATCCTGCTTCTCGTGGATGTCCTTCTCCATCAGTTGCATCGCCATCTCCATCTCAGTCTTCAGGGTCTTCTGCAGGACAAGCTCTTGCTCGATTTCCTTCAGAGATGAAAAGAGGAAAGAAAACCACTGCTTCCTTTACATCTGTCTCAAATAATAAATGCGGTGCAATGAAAAAAAGCGACTTACGCAAACAAATACTCAACTTAATGGAGCAGACCAGGAATACTAATTGAAAAAAAAAAGCCTTGGTTGGTATGGCGGTGATCAGGCGTTGCTTAGAAATGATGATGAGATGTCTTGCTAATAGTTGTTATATACAGAAACGAAATGAAGAGAAACGTCTAGCCAAAGAGTCTGATACAAGAGGCAACAAACAGGATTTTTACCACTGTTTACCAATGCCACTGAAAAACACTCGACAAATCTGCCATAGTTTTGTTTCAAATGCATCAATGACCTCCTTCATACATCCAGAGGATGGCAACTTATTCATCGAAAATACTGAGCATCAAAAAGACCTTTTCTCCACAGTTTCAATTATGAAAGAACTAAGTTCAAGCACCAAAGGAAAAAAAAAAATAAAGATGAAGAAAAAGACAAGAAAGAAATATACAGAAAAAGACAAGACATTTTTCACTAAATCACTTTAGTTTACACATGAGCCTGTAAGGTGACTTGCTATGGCTGACCTAATACAGGCTTAAGATCAAATTGCTGAGTAGAAGTGCCAAGGCAAACATTTTCAAAGAGCTTAAAGTTTATGACTTTATCTGATATGAGTACCTGTCTCCTATCAACTTCTGTCTGCAGCTTTTCTTTGGCTTCGGTGTACATCTCGTTTAAGCCTGACCTCGAAGTTTGGTATGTTTCCCTCTCCACCTCGATGTCTTGCTTGGCAAGCTGTTTGATGTTCAATGGGAAACAGGTTTTTTACTTTCAAAAACGTAAGGAACTTGCAACGCAACAACCAAGCAGGGCAAGGTCAGAAATTGTATCAGAAGGTACAGCAAACAATAGCTTCTACATTTCTAGTGATCCTGTGAACTTGAACTAAGCTAATAAAACAACAATCTCTTGCAACTGGTAAGCTAATGACTTCAAGGCAAAAAGGCAAACTGTTGATACAGACTAAACTTCTTGAAAATTCCATTCCATACTTGCAGGAGGGTGCTAGGATTAGGGAAATACGTTCTACAAGCAGAAATAGGCTAACCAACTTGAGAAACAAGTGGGTGAAATGGGTTTGCTTGTGTACCACAATGTTCATATATCTATGGTATTCTCACAAACAATCAATCCCCAGCCTCTCACTGGTGTGGGTGTTCATGAGCGACTTTACTTTCCCCTTGCTTCACTAATGCATTAAGTTTGACCTAGCTCAAAGTGCAATCATAATCTATTCTGACACCACGCACTCTAAGCCTAGGCTTGCCCTCGTTTGGCTTTCAAACAAACAAACAAACAAACAAACAAACTCTCGTAAAGTGAATAAGCAAAAAAAACATAACAGATGCTAGTTTTGAAGTATATTCTTTATCTTTTGAAATGTAATGTTGTGACCACATAAATAATGTATTCTTTACTGAGGACGGCAGGACACTATGGTGCCAAGCAATTGTGAACTATTACAATGCCACATGCAATTCTATAATGCCCCCTCTCTGCAAATAACACCAGAAGAAAGTCAAATGACTTAGTGATTCCTTTCCCAATATCTCCTTCTTTCCAAACACACATCAATCACTTTGAACAAGAGCATAGGGTGGAAGAGGGAAGGGACCATATCAAAATGAAAGGCAGAACACAAGAATGTAAGCCACATATGAAATTGTGCTAATGAAGGATGCCATACATACAAGGTAACCAATGTAAGTTCATAAGTGGATAGAAAGTTCATGACACCAAAGGTGGTAAAAATTCTGCAAGGCAACCTGGAAAATATTTTCCTTGCTTAAGTGTACTTCCCTAGGGGAGAGGTGGTTTAATAAAACAAAGTACTTTGTTAATCTTGACAGGGAGTTGCTTGGAGATTAGTTGCTGATATATCTTAATGACTACGTGAAGTGATGTTAATTGATTGTTTGGAGAGGGGCAGAAAAAATGTTTTTTTACAGTTTCATGACTGGCAAGAAACTGAGACCAAATTCTATTTAGCAACATTTATCTGCCATGAATCATCTTCCTTTTGGCAAAGGGGGGGGGGGGGATGAGAATGGGCCATCCTGTTACATGTCAGTCATGGCAAGATGTGACAATTGACTTACCCAAAGTATTATACAATTGTTATGTAGAAGTAGGTCCACAAATGTCGCTTTGGATGCATACAAATCTCTATGATTGTTAACTCTTCGATTTTAACATTTACCAAACATTAAGAGATGATTTTCTCATTCTCCCATGTGGCAATTTAATTAACAGATATCATCTACTCATCAACTGCTACCAATTTTGACAGTCTGAAGTTTAACTACATTCAGTTAATGAGATACATTCCTTAATATGTTTTCATACTCTAACATCTGGTAACCTCAAATGACCTCTAACCGCCATGAAAATTAATAGGGATCATCTACTCACAATGGACTACCAACACACCAACTTCAAAGTTTGAGCACCTTTCCCTTCTTGAGATATAAAGTTTACAAGCCAGGGCGTCACATACACACACACGCCATCACAATTGCACAGATTCAAAAAAAAAAAAAAAAACCCAAAATGATGAAACAGAACTTTTCCCTGTCTTAAGCATCCTCCTAACTTAAACCAAGTCACTGCTTTCTTTGTTCACCATCTTTCCATGTGAGTTTGGGTCTTTCTTCCCCTGTTGTGCCATTAACTTCCCAACCCTGAGCTCTTTTCACAGGTTTGTCATCATCCTTTCTCATCACTTGACCCATCCATCTCAATCAACTTCTCCTTGCCACTTCTGCGATAGTTTCTTCCAGACCAAATCTCTCTCTGATCTCACTTGTATTCTTTCTATCAGACAGTTTCACTCTGCACACCTTTTGAATAATGGCTCTCTCTGTTCTCCTAAAGATACTTTCTACAGACTTCACATCCACTGCTGCGATAATGTTTCACAATTGTGTACCTACAGTAGAGAGATAGACTTTTATAATCTCTGAAAGTACACCCCCAGTAATGTGTCTTGTGCACCATTAAATTAACGTTCTCTGATACCTTACCTTTAATTTTTTCTCCACCGTTTCGTGGATGTTAAGATTTTCGTTCCTCAGTTGCTGGTTCTCTGTCTGGAGACTTATGATGTCGTTATTAGCTTTGGCAAGCTGTCATGTAAATAACATAATAAATACAGTGAAGAAATACAGAAGAGAAAGAATGAAGAAAATTGGGAGAAAGAAAAGCTTCTTGTCTCAGCTGAAAGGATGCTTGTGACAAGATGAAAGGAAATTCAAGATTTACTGAGAATGGTCATTTGTTTTTTTTTTTACATTGAAAGATTTGCAAGCAGAACATCAGCAGATACAGTAACTGAGAAATTCTGCATCATTCTGTATTTTGAAAAAAAGAACAACTACAAACAGACGTACTTCTTCTTTCATGCTTCTGTTGGCTTCTTCTAAGGTTTTGATCCTCGCTTGTAAGACCTGTACCTGGGACGTCAAATGTCGATTGTGTTCTTCGAGATAGTTCTTCTGGTCAAGAACTGCTGCCAGGTTGATGGATGGATTACTGGAAATGAAAATAGCATGTTACGTATAAATGAAAGCATTGTTTGCTAAATTGCAGTACATGCTTTATAAGATATGGCTCAAGGATGAGCATGATGTAGTCATCAAGAGATCTTAACAAAAGCTCAGACAAAACACATTTAATTGTCATGTTTTGTGAAGCATTGCAAAATGACCTGAATCAAAACTAAAACTAGACTAGCTTTTCAAGGTGAAGATGGACAATTTTGGAAGACTTCCATTAACTGCAAACAACATCGTGACTAAAATTTACACTTCATGTTACTACAGAGATAAAGACGCATATGTCAAAGTGTTTCGAAACTTTGGCATGTTATGCTTAGTATACATTGAACCTATTGGTTGAGTCAATTTTCTTGATACAATCATTCCAAACTACATTTTGACAACGCAATGGAAGTCCATAACAGGGTTGCATGTGAATGAACCTCTTCAACAGTAGCATCTTTTTTAACTCAACTAACATCACAAACTCATTAGATCGTATCGAGCAGACCCTCGCCTAGAACGGCACGGTTCTAGGCTGACTGGGTCTTCAGATCCCTTGGCAGATTGTGTCATTGCAACAGGCTCTGGGATTCGGCCAGAAACACCACAACGGGGGTAGGGATTTAATATTACTGAACCCCAAGTCCAAAGTGATACTGTCCTTGGCCAAAGTTACAAGTGGGTTCAGGGAGACAAAAGCTTGCATCTAGGAACCTCTAAGGTGCAATTTTACAGCTCTTAAAGGCCATTTATTTATGTAAGTTCAAAATTGCTGCAAAAGTGTGCTCTTCTTAAGTAAGAAACCAAGATATTGACAGTTTTTCTTTGTTGAGTATGACAAGAGGGGAGGAGATTTTACCCACCTTCTTTTGGGAAGGGGGACAAATCTCCCTTCTCCCCCTCCCCCTTGACAGAAACACTGAGGCTTCATCTGCGTAGCAGGTACATACATATGGAGGATCAGATTATTTTACGAGGTGATAAGCAAACCTGCAGCACTGTACTAACCATGAGTACTGCAGTATTAGGTCACGTGGCATGTTCATGCACTATTGAAGGCTTTGCTCTGGGGCTTTGCTCTTTCCCTAAACACCTCCCTTGTGTGAACAGGCCAGTTTTGATACTTTCACTGCAGTTTGGCCTAAGTTAAATGTTAAGTCTTCTTTACATCAGTGACTAACCAACTGATGTGCAGTCTAGTATAGTTCTAATAATGTCAGATTGTGGGAACTCACAGGAATCCTCCCAAAAAACATGCCCTGATTATCATTTGATGGTTTGAGAGCAGTTTTGACTTCTGGCAGATTCAATTGATAATCTTCAATATCTCGATCATTCCCAAAATCAATGTTAAAAAAAAGAGTAAAGTTTACAGTGGGTATATTTATCTTCATGGAAAGGTGTCCACGTATGTTACAGCATGAAGTGATGTGACACCCATCCTGATTCAACTACGGTATATAAGCCAAGTAATGAGGTCAACATAAAAGAGAACACCTCAGGATACCGTCACTTGATAGTCAGTGCCGCTTTAAGCAGTACTAGAGTCTTGAATAACTGACCTCCGTGAAGATTTGCCGTCGTTCTCAAAATGAAATCTAGCAGAGCGGCCACTTGTGATATTCAGTAGAAGACAACTGCCATCTGAAAGAGCAGGCTTAATGGGCTGAAATCTAAATGCATCCAACGGGGGCGGCTTTTGGGCAGTATCTCATTTGCTATCTGTTAACTGCAAAGATTAATGCAGCTACTGAATCATGGAAATTGAATGTATCAAATTTATCGACTGTACATCTGAGTGACTCACAGAGGATACTCAGGTGCAATGCATAGGAAACATCACTTTTCATCACCCACTGAAACAAAACTGCGAACGATGGAACGTATCGACTAAGAGTGCTAAAGTTTCTTTGAGCCATGCAAAGTATCCAATCTGGTGACTTTTCACACACTTACTGTGTATGAAACAATCTTTCATTCCCAGGCCAAGTAATAACTGCAAGGATAAAGCTATCAAATAATTCTAACAGTCTTAGGATAATTATGACAGCAAAAAAAAAAAAAATCTAATAATAAAAAACAAACAAAACAATGAAAAACATGTTTGCAATGTATGGTGCAGGTTGCAAAGTGTCTGAGTTGTTTATAATTACCTCAAAATTTCTAGCACTAAGACATTTCTACTCACTACTTTGCGCAGTCCCTCTTTCCAGTGTCGCTTGCCACATTACCAGCAACCAAAGTATTTCATGATGACACTAATAATTAACGAACCATCAGGTTTGTTTTTATGATGCCATTAGAGTGTCCGTCGAAAGCACACAGGCAGAACCTGTGAGGCAACGTTCTTTTTACTCTTTCTATTTCGGATGTGAAGATAACCAACACACTCAGAGAGGCTGGAGTAATATAAATTCATTAGTCCACCATGAAATCATGGCCCTTGCAAGGACTTGCATCTTGCGATTGCTTTGAGAGATGTCTCCCCGAAAAGAGACGGTTTGGCATGGCGACAAACTGCTTTTAGCAGCATGAAACATTACCTCGTGAGATGGAGAGCGAGGCAGTTTTGACATTTTCTTGAGAGAGGCAGAGAGAGTGCTACATTAAATAATACCGAGCGACAGAAAAGTAATAAGTGACTGATTAAAAATAGAAACTTTGAGAGACATTGACATCATTTCAATCAGCTGAAATGTCACATATGCACATTTAATTTCACATGAGAGCCCTCTTTTCTATCTTTATTCACAGAAATCCTTGACAATTGAGCAAATACTGAATTCAACATACAAGTATCAGAAACCTCCCAGGGAACAAGACTTAAAATTTACGGCTGGAGAGCAGGGGTACAGCTCGGTGGGTTTGGGTTTGTAGGGTTTGGTTTTTGCTGTTTCACTGATATCATTTCGTATCACTGATAAGTTATCTGCACCTATGTACTGTGCAATAGGTTTTGGTTACTGCTATCAGAAATTAGCTCCATCTACTGTACAACAGTTGTTGAATGTTCTCATCCACAATTTGCTGTATCTACCGCACAACGGTTGTTGATTGCTATCATTAGCAATCAGTTATATCATTCATATGCAATACTTATGGCTGCAATCATTGACAACTTTCTGTATGCATTACACAAACTTTGTTAATTACTATCGCTAACGATTTCATTAATATCCAATGGTTGCTGCCTATCATTAATTATGTAGTTCTACTTTTCAAGAGCAGATCAGCTGCATGCAACTCTATCCAGAAGCTTGTGGGTGAATGTTGCTCGACTGTCATTCGCTAATTCCAGAGAAGCAATGAACTCTAGACAATAATCAATGGCAATGATACATGTGCATACTGAGGTAAACTTTTGCTTGTGAGTTTCAAATATATGTACAGTAGTCCTAGATCTACATGAGCAAGATTTTGAACACTATTCGATGGTACGATGCAAGTCAATGAACTGGCATCTTATGAATTTGCTTTTCGCTCTTATTCAGGGCAGGTATGAAACTACAACAATATTGCAACAGAGATTTCAACTATCCATAGGTTTTCTGAGATTTATCCTTGTCAGTAGAAATACAAAAAGTTCTTTGTTTCGTTTTTTTTTTAATCTCGTCAGCATCATTCATAAATTATTGTCATATATATATATATATATATATATTCACCATCATATCTCATAACATTATGATTGTGCTAAATATTTCACAGACCCTTTCCATGCTCGATTACCCCTTGTGTCGACACTACGTCTACTGTAATACCCCCTGTCATGCAGATCAAGAAAGCTTAGACATTGGATTGACAAACATGAACTACCTTAATTACAAGATGGATGTTTAATTGACCATGTGGATCATCACAGTATGAGATGATAAACTGACCTGAAGCAATGAGGAATTGTACGAGTTGAACCTTGGTAAAACATTGAAAAGGTGAGGTTGGAGGGACTCACATTTTAGTGTGGGAGATATGACATGAGTACTTCACAGATCACAGTCAAAAGATGAAAATTGAATGTTTTATTTTAGATAATTTTAAAACAACGTTTTTCATACTGTAGTTGCTAATGTCAATCAATCCTGCAAAATACTGCAAAATGTTCTAATCAGAACACAAAGTCTTCCACAACTTTTATTTCTTCCCATGTAAATACACTGTAGTACATGACATTCTCTTCATTGTGATAAATATTTTAAGCATACATACAGTAGTACATCTTGAAGCCAAACATGCTGTCTATCGCTTGCTACTTTTAGAAGATGCAAAAGCGTTCTCTCGTCACATTCAGACACTACCATTTGGGAGGGACTTATTTACACTGTCTGCTTCCATCGGGATTCAACTTAACTTCAGACATTGGCTGCATAACACATTCCTCTGGAAGCACTTTCAAATCAGGAAAAAGCTCTAGAAACATTCTGACAAGCACCAAGAAAACACAACCTTGAAAGGAGCCTCTAACGACTGCCAAAAATAAACGTCAAATTATGTCAACTAACTGGCAGAGATTTGCTCTCTGACAATGGGAGACAAGAAAAGAACATGACAATACTGGATGCAGTTGTTCAATATTTTCCAAAATGAGGGTTAATGCCTCTTCAGATTGCTGGCTTTGATCAGCCACCAAACTGTCAGCTGCTTTTTCAAATGAAAGAACTCTGTTGAAATTGAATGTCACAAGAAGCTGAGAGAGGCATATAAAAGGGGATACACAGTTTGCGGAAGATTTGACTGAAAAATCTTGTACAATTGCTTCCTCTTGTGGCTTCTTCTCTCACACATCTTTTTCTCTTAAGTCCTGTAAATCAAATTTGCCGAAAGCCAACGTCATCCTGCCGGAAAATTGGCAAAGGGGGGAAGCACACTAAAACACAGACTAAATCCAACAAAGAGAACTATAAATCGTATTGACATATTTGCAAATAAATGTTTTAAATTGACTGCATATTTCGTATGCTACTGACCAATTTTAGTCTATCGTTATTTCAAACTGTATTGTATGCAACAGTTACACTTATCAGATAAGGTTCCTTTTGGTTTAATAATTTGTGAATCTTTCCACAATGAATAACAAGTCTGACCTCAAAACACTGTTGGACAGAATAGAAGAATACTTGAAAAACTACAGCACCAATGGGGCAGAAACTCGTACCTGAAGACCCTGGAGGTACCATTTACAGAATGTCATTATGACAAATCATAGGTACCACTAAAAAAGTATCATTATGAGCAAGCACTTTGCAATGTTTCATTATCGCACATTTTGGGCCAGGGTTGTACAGTAGCTAGTCAAATTTTAATGGCAAGCTCCAAACAAGGAAACAGCCAAATCTGTTGGGTTCCAGAGGCTTGGGCATTACAACAATGGGGTCCAGGGAGTAGCACCCCAAAGTGCTGAATTTCTTACAAGCACTGTTATGGAAAAAGAACTTGCAAAATCACTGAATTTCAACTCAAACAGCTCTTTCAAAATCAAAATCTTTCATGTAACTAATACTCAAAAGGTTGCTTCCTGTAATATTTACAACATTTGAAATTAGAGCCAGGCAGTGAGGTGTATACTGACCACGAATGACAGGCTGCATCATCCCGCCCCGATGCCCCCAGCTAAAACCATGGTGGGTCTTGAACCCAGAGTTTCTCCATACTGAACATACAACTGACAAGTATCTTTATGGCACACCATCAACGTTACATATACTGCACAACAAAAGTTGTAGGAGGATTTGCAGGAGGAAGCATTTGCAGAATTTTACAGAATGGGCTATAGGGGTCAGACCACATGGGACCTTGGAAGAAAAAATTCCTGAACATTCTAGTGGCACCATGCACTAACAGAGTATCGTTATGACAGATGATCAACATTGTACCAGAGAATTTGTAGCGAGAGAAGCATTTTGTAGTATCAGGCCACGGAAATTGGGCCACAGTGACGCTGCATGATCACAATAGCTCACACACACTACAGTACCTGGTATGAGCTAAAAACATGTTTCAAGGTGCATTGCATTAGTCAAACAAATTTCATGGTATCTTGTTACGTCTGTTGAGTACTACTCATATATCGATGGCTAATGATCACACACTAAGGGATATTGAGCATTTGACACACAAAATGAAGCACCAATAATTGGGTACTTATTGAACAAACTAAGTTATTGCAAATATGTGACCGCACACTTTTTGCCATTAGGTACAGTATTGGCTAGAGGAAACCCCTGTACCTAGAAAAATTACCATTGCTCACTTTTTTTAATGACTGCAATATGCGAATGACAGGGCTGATTAGAACTTTTGATATGCAAATGGTTTCCTTCAAACTTGTAACTTGAAAAACAATATCAACTCTTATGAATACTAATTGTTTTCATGTCAGATCCTCTGTGATGTTTACAAAGTACATTAGGTGTGGCAACTGATTACACAAAACCTCTATTGTCAACCCCACAAACTCATCAACTGTACTAGAAATCATCAACAATAGTAAAGAATGAAAAGAAAAAAACACATATCACAGAAAGTTGAATGTAAGCTCGATCTGGGAAATCCAGAATTTTTAAAGCACCAAAGCCAATCAAACTTCCTCCTTTATAGTGATCACAAAAACCATATTTTAGGGCTACAGAAAATCATACAAGACTGCACTATTTAATCGACAAATACACAAATTTTGTTTTATGTAAGACATACTGTGAGAGGCTAGTTTGGCCTTAGAACTGGAAACACAATAGTTGATGATTAAAACAGAAAAGGTTATATAGGTCACTTCACTGCATACAGCTGTTAGGAGAAGTATTTTGATGAAACAATGTCATGATGACAGTGGCATACAATTACTGAAATCATGAATACAAAATGAGAATCATTTATTTTCTGTATATAAGTTGCAAAGTCAAAGGGGCTTCCATCCCATGACAAATTAATATTGGCTGTGACTAGAATTAAGATATTCTTAAAACTAAGGGCGAATAGCCTCAACGTCCCAAGGGATTCTGCCAGATGAAATACTGCCTATTGTGTCTTCCCAGCATATCTCCACGCATCAATGCACACAGCTCCAGGCTGCACTCAAGGGTACTGAGCAAGAAGTTGGAGGGGCAACAAATATGAAAAAATGATTGGATTTGGGGACTGATAAAGTTAGGGAAATAATTTAGGTGAATTGATACAATATTTCAGAGATATGAACTCATAAGAATGAACATGTTTGCAGATCATTTTGTAATGGACGTCATGGACCTCTATGAATATTTATTGTTTTGAGGGAATGATAACAACCAAATGATAATTACATGTGTCTGCTATTTTATTATGGTACAGTAAAGCTTCCCTTCTTAACTTTAATACTACTGAAAAGACGGTGGAGTATAAGCATTAAGAACATCACACTATCTCGACAGTACAGTATTTATGTCTTGCTCATGCTTTGTAAGAACCATTGTTCACTGTTATTTGTGATTGTTGCAATGAGAGTGCAAAGGTCATTGACAGGTCTTTCATTTGATGAAATCTTGTCTACAACACTGAACCATGCATTGAACCATGCACTGAACCATGCACTGAACTAAGTCAAGAATAATGCACGATCTAGGGGGGAGGGGGGTCAACGCAAGGGATGCATGAGGGTGCAGCCTGATTGCATCCAGTGACAGCATTTATCCCTGACAGGGCATTTTATTCTCTATTTAATGCACAAGTTAAACATCGATTAACCTTGTTCATTCACACATAGCAAGATTTTGATGAAAAAGGCAAAAACAAAAGAAAATTTGGGTTCTTTGTAAATAGACACATTTTCATTGAAAGGGAACCCAGAAAACAGGTAACATGATAAAAGAACATAGCAACGATGTTCCTGTGCGATTGAAAAAGTACCTCCATTGTTTTGCATATCATGACATCAGATGGCAGACGACAAAACAGTAGATGATAATTTTCTCGTATTCATCCACTGGTCATTTTACTCATAAAATTATCACGCTTTTATCCAAGGATGAAGCAGTTACCCGACTGTAATGGGCCGATAGGAGTTAACCTCTCTCTAAGTGTGGACATAAACAATATCTCCAGCACAGAAACCGGAATAGGTTTAAGGAGTATGTTGCAAGAGTGATCTAAAGCTGTGTGTTTACAAAAGGTTAACCAAACTCAATGAGCTTTGCGACACTTACAATACTACGACTCTAATGGTATTATTTGTGGGCTAACTCCTTTATATGAAGAGCACAGCAAACATGACATCAATTTTCTTTCACTGTCTGTTCCATGTATTTTCACAGATTTACTACACATAAGTATGACAAACACTTTAATTGCAATCCAGAGGTTGTTTGATGTGAATGTTCAAAGACTTCTACTTTGATTGACTATACAATGGTTGCATACCTTTCAAAGCTGCTGCAAAATTAGAGGACAAGGAAAAGACTGCATGCTGCACTTGAAATCCAAAGTTTGTTATATGCACTTATAACATGAGCATAGCAATAAGAATGCTTATTATTGGTACGTCCACTCTGAGTGAAAGGTTTTGTAATATTCAAGATACACTTTGATACAGTCTGTCCTAAATTGTCTGCATTAACATGTCAAGGTTGCTAGGTTGCCATGGTGATACACTATTGTATGAGGTCACTTTAAAGTCTGTCAGTAAAGTGTCTCATGTTTGATATTATACTATTGTCTGGGCATCAGTTTGGTTAATCGCAAAACATTTGAAGTGTACCTGAGACAGTTATCGCACAAGGGACGGAATAACTGGTTTCACATCGAAACTGATAATCCATGAAAGTTCGTTTGTGAATCAATTTCAGGTAACCTTTGCAATTTTTGCAAATTGATACTGTTGAATTCTCTCTGGAACTGCTTGAAGGAAAAAAACTCAGCTTTGCACATACCGCTTCAACATGCCAACCATGCTGTACAATACTTTTACGAATGCATCAGCATAACTTGGCAGCGGATATTGTAAAATATGTTGATAGGTTGTGGTATTCAAACTTACACAGGCATCCCTCATAGGTTTTTTTTTTTTTCTTCAACACCTGCTAATCAAATTGGGTGGACTGCTCACACTATTTCCTCCCTCTATTTCCTCCCTTGCTGTAGCTCCAAACAGTGCCATTTGGAGGAACAGCAGACAAACTTGAGCAAATTTACTCACCTTCCCGAGCCATTCTCTGGCTTATCCAAGTAATTTCCTTCTTTGAAGTACAGACTGAAGTCTATTACAGATGGTGCATTATCAAGGTCATCTCCCTTCAGGCAGAGGTTGCAGTCGATGACGTTGAGCCCCACCAGGAGACCCGCAATCACAGGTGCTTCTTCCTCCATCATCAGGGCATTGGGTTCGTAATGTTCGCTGAAAGTGGAAAGCTACATCGTGATCCAGATATCATAAAATGCAGTTACAGAACTGAAATTGGTGCATTGTAATATAACAGTACTGCAGGATCAAATCCCACATCAGGAAGGGTACCACAACAAAAACTGTACCAACAGAAGGAAGAGCACCACAAAGCAACTCTGTGGATGCTCTAATGCGCTGCTGAAAAAGGTTGATTTCTGACTGCAAACCACTCCATTCTTTTATTTAGTAATTCTCCATCATCAAATCTCACCTTAGTAAATCTTTACTGTCCATCATCATGCGGAAGTAATCCGCTAGTTTCTTCTGCATCAATGCCAACCTCAGCCATGCCCTACCTCTGCCTAAGCTGGTTCTGCAGAATCAAAGAAATATTGAAAGAGAAAAAAAAAACACACTTACATTTTTGAGTACTGGAGCATACATTTACACTTCAGGGCAAAAATTAGCTAAACAGTTGGTGCATTGATGAAAAGATCTACAGACAATGTTTGCTGGCAAAAGTTAAAGCAAATTAAAAAATGCCACATACTATGACTCCATTCCCCAATTGCAGATGAAGTAACGTACTGTACACACTCTACCCTGCAGCAAGCTATAAACTGTATGGTGCAGTTGCAAGTGTTACATCATATTCCAATGCAAACACAGAATCATTTTGTTCTGGTTAAACTTTAAATGAGTCACATTATGATGCAGAGACCTGACTACTGTAGAAATGTTTAAATGAAAATTATGACATTCACTCGATGGTTTAATTAAATGAGGTCACACCTGTTTGTTTTATACTTGTCTTAGACATGGTAAGTGAAAATCTCTATTGTCAGCCTATTTTGAACCAGAAACTTTTGAATATCACGTCATGCTACCTTCACCACGATAATAATGTCCAAAAATGAACTGAGTCTTTTGGCAAGATTTATGATATCTTCTCCAGTGGAATGTTTTGCATATACATGTGTAAGATACTCGAGAGAAAAGGTTGACTAAATTAATGGTAGGGAGAGTACAAACTGGAACAAAATATATTGTGAATTGTGCACAACTAAAACATTATGCTGCTTGTTTAACAAATATTAAATTGATCAATACCAGATTGATTTAATAACACTGAATCGTACACCATGCTCACACATTCATTCACACCTCTCATACAGCTAGCAATATAACTGCATACTGGTGCAAAAGGATAGGTAGAAAACCTCATCCATGACAAACAGTAGTGCCGTAAACGATCGTCTTGAACATCACAGTATGATTCCTATTTTAAAATGGTTTTTGAATAACTGCTAAACTGGTAATAATCAAAGATAAACGACATACATACAGAAAATACCACTCTTTGCTTTTAAGTCTGAGATACCGCTCTTTGTTTTTAAGTCTGAGATCCGAGTCGGTCATGTCAATTTGATCATAAAATGTACTTCATATTTACGCTTCCTGTCTTCAAGAAAGGCAATTACAATTCATGTAGACTTTTTTCAGCGTTAGTCGTATCACAGAACTTAGCAAAGTATGATTCTTTTTCTTCTGTTTCATCTTTCAAACAATTTTGCCAACAGTTTTTCCTTCAAACTGGTGCATCGTCATTCAACTTCCCACTGTCATCTTCTTCAGTTTAACTCCATAATACATCACCTTTGCTGACACTGCCTTCCAGGTGACAAATCTTGTCACGTGGACACATCAAACCATGTTTGATACAGAGCTTATTTCCTTTCTGAATCAAGAAGTGAAAGAAAGGACCCAAGGAATGTATTTTTTTTTTAAATATAAAACTTTAGCATAGTAGACTTTGGGACCAAATTGAAAACTTCTAAATCATAAGGTAAAAAGTAAAAAAAAAAAGCATGGACAAAGCCTCACACTGGATATAAGTTAAGATTAACATCTTGCCTTAGTGTAGACCTGTCTTGCTGCTACAGTTAGACAAAGTCCAAATTACCAGTTTTTTTCTTTTTTAAGTTGATTCTGGTTGTTTGGATCCAAATTTTTGCACTAATATAGCACCCGACTCAACCAGGGTACCAAGCAAGAAGATTCTGCATGGTGTTAGCTGTAGTACTTTGTCAGAGTGGTGTGACTGTGATTCTGTGGGAGGGATCTACAGTAGGAGGGGTAGGAAAGGGATGTCCCTCTGGCTTTTGAAATCCTTTCAGACAGCATACAAGCGGATATTACAAATGGCGCAATTTCTTTTCATTTCTTTTTGAGCTAAATTTTATTTCATTGGATCTTGTACAGTTTGTTGGCAGGTAGTATATATGGCATTTGCTCTTCATGTTAATTGGCAAGCATCAATGCCAGCTGGTCTGCATAGAACCCTGGCCATGCATAAAATGATACTTTGTGAAACTTAACACAGAGAATTTGATATCATAAAAAAAGACAAAAATAATAAAGAAAACAACACAGGCAAAGAAATACAGATAACAATGTAAAATAGGTATATCACAGCAAAAATGCATTCAGAGGTGAAGCAAGACTAAACAACCAAGACAAAGAGGGAGAGCAAACAGCCTCTCTGAAAAGAAAAGTTTTCAAACAAAGAGGAGAGAAAGTGGGGGCAGTTCTGAAAATCTAGTGGAAGCCTGTTCCATAACAGAGCACCAGCTATGGAGAAATCACGGTTGCCAAAAAGTAGTTTGATGCTGGTTCCAGGGATCTTTAGAGCAAAGGAAGAAATGCCCCTAATAAGGAAAGGTATGTACAGTATGCCTAGAGAAAATGTAGCAGTGACAGTCAGGGGATTGCCTATTGAGACTGTTCAACTACACAAAGAAAATTTTCAAACTAAGAGGAGAGAAAATGGGGGAAGTCCTGAAAATCTAGTGGAAGCACGTTCCGTAACAGAGCACCAGCTATGGAGAAATCACTGTTGCCAAAAAGTTTAATGCTGGTTCCAGCGATATTTAGAGCAAAGGAAGAAATGCCCCCCTTGAGAAAAGGTATGTACAGTAGTGTGTCTTGAGAAAATGTAGCAGAGACAGTCAGGGATTGCTATTGAGACAATTAAAATACACAAAGAACCTTGAACTTTGCACAATAACTCAGTCGGAAGCCAGTGCAGACAATGCAAACACTCACAACCACTGTTGTACTTGCACTTCTAGATGAGATTCTGAATAAAAGGCATAGATTTGTTTTAAAGCAGTAACATATATACTTCATCTTGAAGGTTCGTTTGGAGACACTGTGCAGGAACATGCGACTCTTTCAGGTGATTGTGTGTACACGTACAGAAAAAACAGAAGTGTAACATTTACCTTTGATCTCAAGTTTTAATTTATAATTTACATGTAAGGTTGCTCGTGGAAGTAATGCACCATTCAATGAACGAAAATGACAGTGACCACTTTGAAAAGCAATGCAAACAGTGTAAAACCAGCTCAAAAAATGGTAAAAGTAAAAAACAGTAACAATCAGTGAAAAAAAAAACAGTAAAAATCATACTTGAAATTGATGGTTCTCAGATTATAAGTGCATGCATGATATATATGCAACAGTACAGGTCTCGCTAGTGAATCAAAAACGTACCACTGGTTGTTTCTCCTTGAAAGGTATCGGAGAATTGTATGTAGTATTCAGTGAAACAAAGCACTGTATTTACAAATACAGTCACTTACATACAGATCACCTCATTATGGCTTCAGTGATCAGCTGTTTTGACCAACTGAATACTCATTACTCCTGTATTTCCCATTGGCTCGTTGACAAAAGTTCATAGATTGTTAAGTTGAATGAAAACCGTTAACCGCTTCGTCATGTTTACAATTTTTATCATTACATCAGAAGAACCTGAAATCCCATGGCAGGGTTAATCCCCTGACATGAAATATTACCGTTTTTACCTTTTGGGTAAAAACACAATCACTTTATTGTAAAGTTGTCTTCCAATACAGTGTTTCATTGTTTCTTCAATGTACATTTATTACTCTTATGTTACCACCTGGCAAGGTTTTTGTTTCATCGCACTTACTTTATACCAGGAAGGTTTCTGACGCTATCCGTGATTTCTGCAGCTTCAGGGCTTGTCTTCTCCAGCGCCTCACACGCCCCCCAGAAGGAGCGTTTCTTCTCTAGGAATGTTTTCTTTCCTGTAAAGAATTCAAGAGAACAGCAAACACACTGACATACAGTGTTCGTTTCTTCTTTCAAATGATGCAATGCACAAACATATTTTAAACACATAAAAAAGCAATCCCATGCCATTGTATCATCATTCAACAAGTAGAGAGCAATATAAATGAAACAAAAGAAAACTTGAAAAGGGTTAGGGGTTAAACATCTCCTTGGTTGGATAATTTGACAGGCATATTTTTGACATTTAAAACAATTATATGGAAGGATACTGTAGGGAGTTGTGAAAGATGCCTCAAACAACCTTTTTAAATTTTTGTTCTCAAAATCGAGCATGAGTGTATCTCTTTAATAGATTTGTGGTAAAAATGATCTATCACTGACAAAATTCTGCTATAGTTTCCCAGTAGTGAGAACTTCTTCTTTTTCATTTTTTGTCACACTTGATGCCTGCTAGATAATATTCATGAGTAATTCTTTTATGCCTCTCCCTAGCTTGAACATGAAAGGTTGCTTGGTTCAAGGTCACCAAGGTCTGAACTCGGCAGGTAAACACTGATGACATTAAAATCTGTGAAGAACACTTCATTACGTTGTTGATTGCTGTTTCAGCTTACTACATACGTGTATTCCTGCACATAGTCCAGCGACTAACTTACAATTCATAGTCCAAAAGCCCCAGAACCACGCCAACAAGAGTTTTACCACAAATGCACAGCACAGTTAACTGTACCTTCAACGTTGCGATTACTGTACCTTTGAGGCCGTGGTTGAGAACATGTTCCATGACGACGAAGAACTGTTGCAGGGGAACATGGTCATCCCCGAGAGTCCTTGCCTCTTCCAGGGCGGATTCAATCAGCGTCTTTATGCAGAGCTTGGCAACATTCAGGAGGTTGGCTCTCTCCACCAGGACTGGATTCTTCATGACACTGTCATCTGAAAAGAAAAACGACATCGTTCGACAAAAACTCACGAGAACTGCATGTGACGACTGAGGATGAAAATAATAAGATTTTGAAATTTTCTGAACCAACTTGAAAAAGAAGTATGAACGGTCTGCCATGTAACATGTATTTAATTTGTACTGTAGGTGTTTACAATGGAATGTGCAGAATGCAATGAAAACGTGTTCACTCACTGTATGTCAATGTTGGCAGATCATGAACAGAAGAGCAATATGCTAGTTTGACACATTTAATCCATTTAAGGCAGAATGTGCTGTTTGATGAAAACAGAATACATTAGCTGTTTCCTTTCATCTGATACTTAATGAGAAAACAACATCCACGTCACATTTTTTCAGGATAACGGTCACTAATTTGAGTGTTCTTTTATGCTGTAGAATTTTTTTTTTTTTTTTACTAAACAGCAGAATCAGCCCCTGTGGCAAACATATACAGGGCTCTGTAAAGATGACCAAAACGAAACTCCTGGGTGAAGCATTTCTTTTGGACAACTCCGTGATTTTTGAAAGAATAGACGATAACGGTAGTTTTTACAGCTAGTATAACTGAAGGAACAATAGTAAGTCCTTTTATGCCCTTTGTGCCCTTATCATTCTAATACCTTTTCATTGTGTTAAAAATATGTAATTACTTGGAAATAGGTTTTGAATTTAACGTGGCCATACATAACACTAGGCTTATGATGGAACCTTGAGTCGATCACATCGGAAAAAGATCTATCAAAATACTGTTTACCATCAAATTAACACATAATAATGTCAAAAAACAAAAATAGTGTCTCTTCTATCCATATTTTGAATGAGAGCTTTACCAAAGACTTTCTGGTCAATGTTATAGGACGATTTGAAACATGATAGTCAGCGATATTGCTGAAACTTAAAAATTTCTGTAAATGAGTAACAATGTTTCCATGGAAATGAAAAATAACACCGCAAATACTTGTTTTTGATGTTGTTTGAAGTCAATACGATGCAGGCGGTGCTTACTTTGGAATCCCTTTGCGTCCACATCCCCTCACTGGAGTTTAGAATGCATTGATCGACTCAAAGTGCTGATTGACTCAAGGTACACTTACAGTAGTATACATACACCGTATTGAACCTGCATACTCTAAGACTGTGACCTCTACAGTACAGTACTTGTAGGTTGAGAGGGAAGCATGCACGCAAACAAGAAATCATACCATTAGCCTTCATAGACATATCCATGAATGTTTTTAATGTAAAATGACATCAATGTCACTGATTCAACAAAATGTTGTTTGAATTAAAACAGAATAATCAGAGTGATTAATCTGCAATGATTAATAACTGTGAACAGAAGACTTGTTGTGAGCTACAGTAGTATAAAGTCTGTTTCATTACTGCTCCTTAGAAATAGCAGCTGCTGTACAGCAAAAGTGTCGAGTCTCTAGTACGGCCGCTTTTATTGATCAGTTTCCATCCGCTTCAGCAAAATTTGCTTAAAATGCATTACAGTACTTTGTCAGAATTCTCTTGTTTTTGTCAGCCCTGGCCATGCACAACAAGTGACTGTTACCCTATTTTACATTCTTCTACCAGTTCACTCATCAGCATATAGAAGGTTAAATCCAAACTAATTTGCATAGTTATGGTGATTTTATTGATTTCTTTGAATAATAGCCGGTGTGATTTCTTATAAGTAATATCTCCTTTGCCTACACATGACAGTACAGATACCTTACATTTAAACTCAAATTAGAATTGCTCTATTGTGAAGTACATCTAATGAAATTCAAAAGACGATCCTGACAAAATTTATCATTTGGACAACTTTGCCATTTAGAACCTCAATTGGTGACCTTTCAAAATAAAACAGGGAATATGTTATTAGTGGAAACAAAAAGTGACACAAAAATATCTAGTTTTGTATAAAATTTCATAAAATTTCCAAATGCCATAGAATTACGATTTTGATTCATGGGCATGCGTATTACTGTTTATGCACATCAGCATACGTGTATAGAGAGAGCAGTTTCTAAAATGAGAGTGTAGAATTAATGGATCTACATGCACTTGAAAGCAACTGAGAGAAAACGTGCTATCATCACCACCTAGAGCCATTCTTAAGAGCATGTTACCGTGGCAACAGCAGCTATGACATCACTAAACCTAAGCAGGCATGCCAATGCAATAGGACATGTAGATATATATATACAGGTCTAGTGCTTGCATACATGTAAACAGTATATCCTCAAGTTCAGCTGGATACTGGCCACGCAATTAACAGGAAGAGTCAGTGTAGTGTGACCATACGGTGTACATTAAGAAAATTGGATCTAATTTCTGAAAATTATCACAAAACTTATTATAGCAGGCTATTGCAATTAGGCTTGGGAGACTCTGATTGGAGTCGAGTATGAGTTCATGATCTGACTAGTCACAACTGAAGATACTTGCAACTCCTACTTGGTATTGCTTTTGATGACATCAATGTTACTGTTGCCTGCACTTGATGTAGAGTGTTATGCTTTGAGTACAGCAGGAATTAATTACTTTATGAATACAATTAGGGCCCCAAACAGTGTTGGTGGGTTACATTTGGGCTCCTACAGTGTGCTAATAATCTAAGTTGTCAGACATAAGCTGGGCTTAACTAGAAAACAAGAAATATGAAAGAGTTGTAACTGATATTAATGTTACAACTTATTTAACTTACAAGAACATTAATTATACATTATATTATATATATTATTAATTACATATACAAGGACACACAAAAAGAAAACAACCCTCATGACTGTTTTTGGTACTTTTAAAAATTTCACAGGGGTCATGTGAAGTGAAGTCGAGTTGCGCGACTTCCAGCCAGGGGCAGCAACTCTGAAGTATAGTACAGTAACCTGTAAAACCTTTATTAAAATGCATATTAAATATAGCTACAGTGAGGCTAGACCAATAAGTGTGGATATTGCAAACAAATGTACTATACCATGCAAACACATGTATGTACAGTGTATGTCCACATGCATCTTAGGCAGTCACATTTACTGTACAGCACCTTCATCAATGGTAACTATAATCTAATTTACAGTAACATGAAACTCACCAAAATCTGGGATCTCTAAATCTATGGAACATGACAAAAATAATGTTGGACCAAATTTTCACAGAGGATCTGATAAGAGACATATAGTGCATACTGTATGTGCCCATATGTGGCAACTTTAACAGTAAAAGCAAGCTTAAAGGGAAATAGGGCGTTTGTTTTACAGAAAACATCCATATTATTAAAACCAATGTTTGTGGATGCAGAATGATAGATTTATTCAAAATAAGGATGGACAGTAGCCCTCTTTTCAAGAAATAAGTTACTCACAGATGGAAACTCAGTTATTTGTTGCTCAACACCAATTTGTTCACCCAAACTTTTCAAAATTCAAATGATGCATCTTCCGTCACTCATCACATGCATGATGGTTTGAGGAGAAGAAGCTTTGGCAGATGTTTATTGATGAGACTGAATGGGTTTAACAATGACTAAAGCTATTTCTTTTGTATGTCATGTTGGTGTATTCTAAACACCCTATTTCCCTTTAAGTGTCCTGTGAAAACAAGCCATTAATTCTACAAGCAATTGGACAATTAAGATTTTGCAGTTGTTTTAATACTGTGGCTGGTTGACAAGTTTAGTCCATCTTTTAGTACTTGCAGTATTTTCATGGGTACCACTGTGACTTTATCTACTCTAGATTGTTACATTGCAAATCATGTTCACCCCTTTGACAGTATGAAAGGTTTGATATACATTAACTCACGATATTGATTAAATTTACATCATAGCAGATGAGGTCAATATCTGGACCTGAAATACAGCGACGTGAGCTGATTGTCAATACTGTACAGCAAAGAGTACAGTATTTAGGTATTTTTCTCATATTTTGGGTGTCGTATAAGTTTGCATCATGGGTAATGTGGTCATCTGACATTTTGGCATGAACTGCACTTAAGTTCAGCTGATAAACCCTCACCACTAAGTAACAGCAACATTCTCTTCAGATATTAAGAGCAGTTTGATCTGGGGCACTAGATGTAAACATTTTTTAATCAATGATTAACAATGTCAAAGACGAGTGATGCCACTCCAGCTGATTTTAGACTATACTACTAAAAGTGCACAGGGACACCAAACTTAACAAACTTGCTCCCCAAACAGACCTTATTACCCGATCGAAAAACTTGTCACTGACACTGAACAAAGACATATCACATCCTGCTATATAGCATGAGATTTGAATATTGGATCAATAATAGACATTGATCTTCTCCGGCCACTGTTCATTGATTCAGTCAAAGCTAAGACAATCATGTTGAATCCTCCTCCTTTGCAACAGTATCTCGTTAACAATGCTGATAATTAATGATCTCTTCGTTGCTCAATGTCTGGCAATAAAGTTTACATGTGTGACAGACATACATCTCTTAGCATGCAGACAGAAAATCATTTATTCTGCACAGTCCTTCCATAAGTAATACTACCTCAGGATGGTGCACTGTACAGATACAGTGCACAACAGTGATGCTTATTCACACAGTACCCATAGGTCTATACTTAACTAAACGTACTGTACATTATACATACACTTTTACGCTCATAGTTGTCTGCTAATGTGAACTACAGGGCTGAACTTGGCAAAATATCTAGATCTGTACCACACCTTAGTTAGGCACTGTAACATTTTACAGCTCATCAACTCTGCTCTACAAGTTACCTACATACCTGCAAATCCAGTAACTTTCTCTAAATCCAGGTCTAAATTGCCTATATATATCTGACTCCAGAATTCTAGTTTATTCCTATCATATCACTTTTTTTCTTAGGAAACAGTGTATTTTTCTGTACCATACATCGTACTACAGTATGTAGACATGAGTACTAAGGAACGGCAATTCACTACTTACATGTTGAATTTTAACAGATATTATATTGACCTAAATGCATCATTCAATGTTTAGTCAGGATCAAGGCACAGCTTCCAAATTGTATCAATGTACATAAGATGGCAGCATACCTTACAGTACTTGTACAATCACCTTTTTCGCCAGGTTTCTTTAGTAGTTTCAACATTAGACAAGAAACGAAAACATAACAGTGCGGTTGGTGTAGCTTATCATAATGTAACTTCAAAATGCATACACTGCACACTTGTCAAATACAGGACTAAAAGCTTGATTGGTAAATGTACCTAACGATTCATGAATATGTTGCTATACTCTTTACATACATACATAAAGTTTTGACCCTCTCAGTAAGTTACACAAAAGTGCTAGTAACATATTGCAAAACATTTCAAACCCCACATAAGAGAGTATTTCACATTTAAAAAAAATAACAGCCACTTTAATGGCATCTGCAGTACTAATCTCCTTGAGATTAGATGCAGTGAGATGGGAAGAGGGGTACTTAAAACACACCGAAATGTGTTGGGACAAATTACTTTCAACTCACCATCCTCAGAGGGTGACCTCACGCTTGGAGGAGACATTGATATATCGCCGAGCTCCCTCAAACAGAGCCATTCTCCATCCACGGAAACACGAAAGTTACACAAATAGATAGTCTCTGAAGCCATTGTAGATCTGTAATCACTTCAAAATTGTGTGGCTGGAAAGTCGAGCCTCACTGAAATTTATGAGGCCTACTACAAACCTGGGTGATTCCTCGCACGGTAGAAGCTCTAACAGTATTTAAAGGTTATACTACACACAACTGAATGATAAAAGTTATGAAGTTAAACAATCTGTTTCTCTCCTTTGGAATTCTTGAAGGAGCAGCAATTGACATGCAGTACAAACACAGAATGCTACCCCTAGTTAAAGCTTTATTGTATGAAAGTCAGGCAGTCAGAACCGCTTCCTACAATGTGCTACACTGATAAGTTTGGTTATACAGCATACTACTGCAAAGCAATTTCTGATGACAGATTTCAAGAATAAAGTTAGTTATTAGTTGAATGGAAGCTGTTCCTCCATGTTTTTAAAATTGGCTATCTAGATACAAGATGACATCACCGCCACCACCTCTCGACGGAGAGAACGACAGCGCCACCCCTCGATAATGCCAGAGTCGTAGCCTCAGCGACAGGAACTTCACAGCGAAATCCAGTATGCCGTAGACATGAACACAATATGCAGCGACCACCAGGACAAGATAAAACTCCAACATTTGGAAAAGGTGAACGGAGGAAAATCCCTGCTCAGATTTGCTTCAGAAATTAGAAACTGTCAACTGGGAACACAAACGATTCAGAGTAATACCTACAATGAAGTAGGCATAAATACCTTTGAAGGTATGATAACACTCTTTATTCATACAACTGCAAAATGTTAAAATGAATTTTAGCTAAAATACAGTGCTGTAATGACCTTGCTTGTAACATATGTATTGAATCCATGAAATACTTGACTTTTCAACTTTCCTGCACAGCCATTCCTGAACGGTTTACCCACGGTAGAGTACTCCGAGGGGAAATTTCTTGATACGTGGCAATCTGAGTGCTGTATGAGCACATTCAAGATTTCCGACACGTGCAGCTGTACACACCCTGAAATTCATCAAAGTAACAGGCAGAGCTGAGACTACTCCTAAGATCAAAATTAAAATATTGCAGAATATCTCAGCAGCGACTGTTACATTCTCAAGACCAATGAATATACGCTGGAAAAGGAAACCTTGTTGAAATCCGGTTTTCAGAACAATTTCCCCACCACGTCGTACGGCTGGTCAATTTGAGGCTCCCATCAAATTAAAAATTTCCCAAATTTGTTTCAAAGGCAGCAGCGTAGTGCTGAAACGAGGCATCACATCCGATATTGGCGGAGACTTTTTCCGACTGTGTGGCTGCTGCTACTTCTGCCGCAGAGGAGACGGCAATGAGAGCGTACGTCTTCCTTTGATGAATTAAGCAGCGGTCACGTGTCTGTCGGCAGACGAATAAGTAGATGTGATACGGGGCATGTGGCGTGATGCAATAACCAAAGCTCACTACTGAGGAGAATTAAGGTGGGTGCAAATGAAACTCTAGCAGAGGACGACCTCATTTGCAATCTTGATTAGCATTGACAATGTAGGTGATGGAAACCTTGATTAGTTTAGTCTCAAAGGTCTTTTCTACATCTCTAGCAGACCTGAAAACACAGTGTTTACAAAATGCAGAATAAATTAATGGAGGTGTGGTTATAGTGACTAGGTTTACTAAGGCGCCTACTACACACGTGTCACAATTGATGCCTAAGGGTGTATGTTAAAAAAACACACACACACTCGCACACAGACTTTGTGCAAGATGCAAGAGATGACTGTCATTATACTGGGCTTTTACAACTTTAAAATGTAAACTTTTGAAGGTTTAAGTTGTACTGTGCCAGAACTTTACACAGATTGGTTGATGTGTATACTACTGTAGAATCCTACTACAGTGACTACTGTACAATGGACAGTCTGCTTCAGGCAGTATTTGTTAAGGTTCCTAATAGTAAAGCAATTTTATTTTCATAAGTTACTGTACTTCAAGTACATTGTAACTGTACAGTTTATTCAAGATGAATACAGTTTATAGCATGAGCAATCTACAGTAATGCCATTAACAAATGTTTCCCTCAAAGAACTGCACACTAAATTTACAGTAAATGTGATCACAGTAGATGTTTGCATAGCATGTAGCATGTTTTTGAAACTTGTTACTAAAAATTTTAGGGAGATGCATACTGCAGTTTACTGTACATATGTACAAGCTGGATACGCACAGTGCCACACATATTAAGGTAGATGTGGAATGTAGTACAGTACCAGAAGTTCCACTGCATAGGGTTTAAATATAATTTGAACTGTAATAGTGAAAAGTACACTAGTTGATATGGTACTTCATGTACAGAATACTGTACATATACAGTATAGTGTAGTATACAGTGTGGTGAATTGTGTGATGTAATAAATAGTGTGTATCGAATCATGCATTGTACAACATGATGAAGAGTATAACACTGGGCAGTGTAATTACAACAGAATTTACCACCTGTACGAGCAATGCTGTGCTATAATGTATTCTCTTGCATTGCATTGGGCTATACTGCTTTATGGACATCATTATGTACAGTATACTAATACTGTAGTGTACTGCAATGAACTGAATAAAGAACACTGCACATATCTTACCATGCAGTGTTCTGTATTGGGCCTTGAACAGTACACCGTAATGTCCTCTATAGCATAGTGTTCTGACACTATACAGACTTTACATGCAGGTACAATCTGCATAGTGCACTGAAGCTACCATAGTGAAGGTATCTTGCAAACTGTTTTTCAACCTTCATAAAGTGATGTTTTTCTGCACATAAAGATATTGATTTAAACAAAGCTTATACTGTAACGTCACTGTACGTACCAGTGTGGAATTCTTCCTAAATTATTTAAAACAAAAATACATCAAAATGGAATTATCCAAGGCAAGAAAAAGTGGTCACTGTGGCATGAATATTACTAATACCTTTTCTTCCCCACTGACCAAAAAAAAAATCACCCAATCACCTTCCAAACTTTTGCTTTGCATGAAAGTATGTGCAGTAACCAAAATTGAAATCCTGCAACTTTGTGAATCAGAAAATCAGCAACCCTAAAGTTTCTACAATGATAGTTTTTTATACTTTATGCGATAAAAGTGTCAGCACCTGCACGGGACCTTTACTTGTACCATTGAGCATATCTTTGCACTAAAATTGTTGCCATCATTTTCTGTTCAGGAACTGTACATGAGCATTACGTGATTTTTATGAAGAAGTAGGCTAGGCTGGTTGGGCTAGAAAAAAAGATACACTGAATGTATAATCATAAATTACAGTGCATAATTTGCATTGTTATAGTCATTTTAGAGCAATTTCAATTGACCTAAATAACATGAATGGTCTTTACAGTTGGTGCCATTAAAGTCATGAGTTTGACATATTGTTGAGCTACAGTACGAGCACAATGTCACAAGTTAAGTCCATTTTTCACTTGTACTGTATACAGTTACACAAAATGTGTGTGTAATGTAATGTTGTGTTCAGTAAATTGTACTTAGTATGCTACAATACCTCATACAATACTCCTGTAATGCAGTCGTTTACTGGCAGTGACATACATTAACTTCAGTAGTCATTTACAAAAGGTGGGAACCTTCACAAATCATTTAGCATTTATTAATTTTCAGTTTTTTCATTCCATATACATTGTATTCATCTCCATTTCTACCCAAGCCAAGTGGTGTGTGTGTTCTTCCATCATTCTATTGCGACTTCCTTTTTCATAATTTGGGAAACACTGTGTGTGTGTGCATAGCAGCAATAAGCATTTTGAGAAAAACATCGCATGTGAGAGAAAGAGTCTTGCATTTTGCTATGAGATACAGTATCATCACTTATTTAGAATGCTCGGTAGCACATTTGTGGGATTAATTCTTGGCCCAATAACAACAGAATTCTTCACATTGGGTACAGTATGTCCCAAGGGTGTGCAATACTAGAGAAAGTAGTACATTTTTTTGGCAAGAAACTGATCAGCATCTACATACAGCAAAGTAGGTTGCCCATCGAGTAGGTAGGCATGCACACCGAGTGCGCCTGTTTAATCTTAAGTTCCACATCACTGTGGGAACATGTTCAAACGATACGTCAGATAAAGTCATACATTAGCAATTGTTTTTTCAACCAAAATGTATCCAAATCAGGAAAACTGGATTTCATTTGATTGAATTTCATTTGACAAACTGCTAATTGCATTACCAGCAGGATTCTCCTTGAGTGGCTCCCAACATATGTCTCCAAAGCCTTCACAGAAATTTCTTTTTGAGGTTTTTACCGATTTACACATCTACAGTATGTGAAATTCAAATTTTAAATAGCCTAAGCTTCCTGTTAATATATGTATTACTAGGGGGTTAGGTCAAACTTGTTGTGAGCATCAAGCATCTTTTGCAGGCTGTGCACACTAAACGGGCATCTTAGGGGAATAATTCCACCTTTGATCAGTCCAGCGACATGTTCGTTGGGTGAGTTCATCTTCGCTGAAGACAAACTGTAGCTTACTGACTAATAATCAAACATTCTGACTCTAGTAGGTGGACCTGCCACAATCTTGAAATGACAGATCTCTTGCAGCGGTCACTGGCATCCCCATCACACCTCTTCTTGAAATTGCTGTTTTTTTTGTTTTTTTTTTGTAGCATCGTCACTGGTTTTGCATACATTAGTTTCATTAGTTTGAACAATTTTCCTTCCAATATTTCCCCAACTAAAGTTAGTGTACTCTACTAGAATATGAATCTTTTCATTCTTCTGTACACCACCATACAGTAGGTCAGTACGTTACTCATCCTCCTACGCTGGTGCATGTGTATTAAAGTGATTGCGTGTGTACTGAAAAGCCAGAAAGATAAGATTATGTTTGATCTTAACTTTTTCTTTATTTTTAAATGTACACCGGAGGTTGTACATGAATGGACTATGTCTTTCAAGGAAGGAAAATGACAGTACCTCCTTCGAAAAGCAACGGGATTGGCATAAAAACAGTAAAAAGCAGAAATCATATTTGAAAATTAACGGTTCTTACTATAACCGCCTACATAATGAATATGCAAGAGTACAGGTCTCACTAGTGTATCAAAAACATACTGCTCAAGTACTCGCTCTTTCTAGGTATCGGGAATTGTAGTATTTGGTGAAACGAAACACCCTATTTACAAATAACCCACGAACTGAACACGACCTTGCCCGCGGCGTCAGTGATCCTGAGTTGTTAACTGAATATTCAGTACTAGTATACTTCCCATTGGCTTGCTCAAAGGAGGACACAGTTGATTTGAATGAAAACTGTCAACCACTACATTATCGTACTCTACACGTTTTGTCATTATGTAAGAAGAATTTGAAATCATATGGCAAAATTACCCAAATGAAACCTATCTATTTTCTCAGATTTGTCTGAATCGTGTAATTAAAAGCCTTACCAAACTTTTGGAGATCAAATTTCAATGTTTTTATTTTTTGTCTACGCACGTGATCACTTTAAGAGGAGACTTTTGTGATGGTAGGCTCTAGTCGGCTACATTGTGTGTATGTAAAGTACAGGGCTGTCTGTGATCAATGTGAGATTGTACATTTCCTTTCATTACTGTACGACTTACAGTACTATACACCACTGATCTATATTTCATCAACTGAAGTAGCTTTTTGCTCTAGGTGACATTGGGTTACTGTTACACTGTGATGCTTTGCATCCTATTAAGGCACATGGACACATGTTTGAAAATGAGATGTAGATCGAGTACATCACATGTGGAGGCCTACTGTACAAGCTCTCATGTGCAAAAGTACTTACAGTACAAATATAAAAGGTTAATCAGCGGCTTATTGTAATCAAACTCAACGATTGAAAAAAGAAACTGAGCTTATGATTTGTTATCACTTGAAAGAAGACCCAACTTGACCATAGCCAAATATGGTAGACTAAGCCACATGTAGGTCATGCGGTATAGGGTCTGCTCGTTGTAAAAAAATATCTAGGCTGTACGTCTAGCTATAATGGTAAGTTTTGTTTTCAACAAAGAAATTAGTTAACTATGGTACACAGTTAATTCCTTTAGGACAACTTAATTTCATAGTATGTTGGAAATCTGTTCAAAAGTAAGAACGTACTTTGTGGTCACAAAAAGTAGACATAAAACTTGTTTTTTATTTTCACTTTTCCTTTTATTGATATGACATAATTTCAACTCCCTATTCTTTCTACTTCTGACTCATCACTGACTACTTCTTGAGTGCTGGTGTGAACATGCACTGAGTTACAGTATGTGCAGTGCCCACAGTTTATAAGGCAGCAGCAGTGATGAACTGTGTGATACTCACTGAGCGTAATCACAGTGGTCTATGATATTTTTATAGATTGTACACAACAAACACTAAACAAAAAACAACTTCATTGAACTGGTGATCTATATTTTTTTTTTTCTTTTTCCAAGCTGCATTTTATAGCCCAATCAATGATCAATATAACTCACCTCTTTAATATCAGTTTAGTACTCTGCATTGTATCATAGCCTCATTGACAGATTGGAATGTTTGTAAACTGTGCACGGACATTCGTCAGTCATTCAAGGATGTGCAGATAAACATTTCTTCTCACATACAAAAAAAGCACGTACAGTACAAGCTGTTCTTGTTGTACACATCAGTAAAAAATGTAATTTACATGTTGCCTCTACAATGAGTGTTGATATTGACACCAAGAGGGGGAGTGGTAGAATATCTTGCTGGAAATGCAATACCTTGATTTCTGAGTTTCCAAGTTGAACTTGATAAGGCGGATACTAACGTCAGACCTACTTACTGTAGGCCTATCTTAAAAATTCATTCTCAGCAAGCTTGGTAAAATTATCATACTTGTTCTGGCACTTGGCTGTGGCACTAACTAAACTATGTTTAAGTCAACTGTACGTCTAACTATTAGGCTATGTACAGTAAAAGTAAAAAAAAAAACAAGTTTCGCCACCTCTTTTCAGAAAACTTGGGTGCATGAACCTCTTTCCTTTTTTGCAGGAACAGGAAAGGCCCATTAGCAGCATAGCAAACAGTGTTTTAATTTTTGCATACATGTACGTGTGTCTCTTCAAGGTGGCGATATGTTTCATACATGCACTGTATACTGTACAGTATAGTACAACACTATGTCGATAACCACTAATGTAGTGTAATGTATGTTACAAAGACATCGCTAAGGAGTGACTACTGTAACAGATGATTTCTATGGTTCAGGACAAGACGTTTCCAGTGAAACTGTACTTTTGATACTGAAAATAAGAAATCCATGCTGTAGGGAAAAAAGTGTTGCAGGCAGGAATAAGAAACTGCTATTATTAGGCTCAATCGAGCAATGTACAGTGGGCTGAGCCCTAACAGAATTTAAGTGTATTAGATGTGCAGATAGCACTTTGTGCTTGTGGACTAGGCTTAGCATATATGGCAGAAAAGCAAGGTGTCGAGACAACTTGGCCCCTAGGGCAACATGGCCTGGACAATTTGGCCCTGAGACAACTTTGACACTCCAGCACCAATTAAAAAGAAGTAAGTTATGAAATACAGTAGCAAAGTACTGAAAGTATGTAATGACATGCAAAAGTATGTGATGAGCTAAAAAACAATGGGGTTGGTCCACAGTATTTTGGTTTTGACTTAATGTAGATGTACAGGGTAGGTTAGGATACAACACACATGTTGGATTAGGATACAATTAACGCACTACATTTGGTGTAGTAATGGTTTGCTATCGGCTTGATGTTGAGTATAATGGTGCTGTGTGTGTTTTTTGTATAATGTTATGGTTGATACTGTACTTACACAAGTTCATTTGTAGGTTGGGACAGTTTCTGGAACATTCATCTAATAGGGGCTAATGGTTGATTGTACTGATTGAATTAAAATTTTCACTTGCGAAGCTATAGGCCAG
The DNA here is from genome assembly GCA_021234535.1 of Stichopus chloronotus. NCBI lineage: Eukaryota > Metazoa > Echinodermata > Holothuroidea > Aspidochirotida > Stichopodidae > Stichopus > Stichopus chloronotus. Next base: position 12,773,704 of record CM037844.1, read on the forward strand.
CATTGAGAAACACTTTCCATAAGTTAGGCTAAACTACAGTTATAAAGTAAGGATTATCTAGAACTATCAAGGGTTGAGGACTTGTGATGGTAAATATACAGTCAACCGGGACGAAAAAATCACGTAAAGACGTCATTTTCAGTTATGAAATATGCACAATTTTACAATGCAATAAGTTTTTCAAGTGTTTCTCTTAATGGATGTTGAAATAAAAATGTAAAAAGTATTTATCAATCTTATATTGCTTTGTTGTCATTATGAAGGAAGTGCTTTTTTTCTAATAACTCTACATTTCCGATCAATTGTAAACACTTTCCACTCTCTTGAAAATGACACCTTGATAAGCGTGCAGGTTTTTTCATACTTTTATTTTGATTCAGAACAAAACTAACTGAGCAACCACCGTGGCAGTCTGGTGCAAATTAGGTGTTCCTGGTGGTGTGCACAACAGGAGAGAAGATCATTCCCAGCACCTACGGATAGTCAGGGGAAAATGGCCATTCAGGGGAATTTGAGTAATCGGACATGAACAATCAATCCAGTTGGGGATTAAAACTGAATAAACTGGTGTAAAGTAGACCTACCATGCCAGATATTGCTTGTGAAAGCAAAATACTTTATACACCAAAGAATAAACTAGAAAAGTGGTTACGAAAATCGTAACCACACTGTTTATGAGTTCGTGTAGAGGGGAAGTTATTTATGTTCTTTTGTGACAGTCGGTTGGTAGTAGAAGGGGAATTTCTATGTTTGTTTTTACCAGATAGGGCCACATAAGTATATTTAAGAAGATGGAAGCTGTGTCTAGATTCTCCAAATACATTTGTGACAAACTGTTGGAGCCAAAACGTAAAAACGTCGAATACAGTACAAGATGCCAATCTTGGGTTGTAGGCTACTGCAGGCTGCTAGAAGTATGTATAGACCTACTATGCTACAGGTTGCATTTGGTTTGCAATTACGTCAGGGTTAATGATGACATTTAACCCAAACTTGAAACTGATTTTTTTTGTGTCAGTGAGAAACCCAAGGGATATGTCATGCTCAGATCCTTAGTGTTGCTGGCTGAGAGCTCTTTCCTGTACTTTCACCAGTTGTGATCATGTATTCATGCATGTCTGGAGTCATGGTCAGCGGTCACATGTCCAAATGCATTTCAAGTACAAACTGTCCTCTGACTTTCATTTATCATCATAAACTTTGAATATTTTGAAAGAAAATGTCTGTTTTACCATACAGTTCTACATAGCTTGCTGGATTCAACAAGCCAAACAAAACTATGGGAAGCAATAACCTACTGGCAGCCTGACTTGCTGCATTCTTTGTCATACTAAATAACAGTTAAAGACTGTCAAATGCCTAGAGCCTTGCAAAGTAACGTATGATTGAAGTTGTGAGTGGAATATAATGGTTAGTAGAACAGTAATTGCTTTCAATGTTTGAAGAAGTACTTGAGAGAATTTATTTTCCGTTTTGCTCTTCGTGTACTGTACTCAATCTAGTGAACTCAGTGCTACTAGTTTCTGCAAGTGTTACATTTACTATCTTAACAAGCAGAGACTAAATAGGTCCTATATATTTTATACAAGAAGCACTTCTTTCACCTTTGTATGTATTGTAGTTTGAATATCATGATAAATTGCAGCCTTCACCTTGGCGGCTAGAGTGGGATATTGTGACATTTCCAAAAGTAAATTCAAAAGATGCAGCTATGGCTACAGTTTCAGTCTGTCGTTTCCCAAATTTTACTCTCCTTTTCAAATGATTGATAGTAATCTTGCTCCAATAGTTACGTTAGCTGTATATTAAAACATCTGTATATGTGAACAAAAAAGGAATAAAAAGGTTATAGCAAAAATAAGACATAATGCAAATAAGTCAAATGTCCAACCAAGTCTAGTCTCTTTTTAGTGTGGCAGGCAGCCTGCTCTTAGGTCCTTCATTCAGTAGGCTGCTCAGTCACTTGCTTCCGAGCTACGTTTGGGCCTTAGAATAAGGGAGTAGGCTAATGCTTATAACTTTTGTACACCGGAACCCTTTATGTCCAGCTGACTGATCTGCAAAAATATTCTAGTTCATCTTTTCAGTCAACCACTGACTATATGTCAATTTATTTTAAGTGACGAGCTCCTTAAATAAAATCAGTCATGCCCCTAGTTCGTGCTCAGCCTGCCTGCTTCAGAGATAAAAAAAAAAACCTATAGAAACCTCTTCCCATCCAAGTTGTCTGTTTAGTAGAATAAAACATGGATGTGCCTTCCTATTTTATCTCCAGTAGCCAATCTCCACTGAACACGAGAGAACTGTTACGAATGGTAGGCTGTACAAAACTGCAAATTCATACCAGGGCGACTTGTCTTCTTCCCAGAGATGCGGAGTTGCCTGATGTGTATAGGCACTTAGTACATGCCGAGTTGTCAGACTTCAAAGAGGCACTGAAAAGTGTGAAGCTGTTTTGTCTTACATGGGCGAGTTGTCCATGCCTTTATGTGCGTGTTCTTTGAATGTAACTCTTTTTACACTGAAAAACAAATTTAAACCCCTTTCGACAATTTCTGTTGACAAGACAAGTTGGACAAAACTTTACTCATCACTGTCAAGATCTAAAATACACTTTTTAGGCCAAAATACACATTTAACAAGGACAAATAAATCGTCAGGAATTGGCCTCATCGATTTCTGCCCTACAGTGTGCACACACGTACTCGCGCTCAAGTATGCCCAGAGTGCAAACTATGCTCTGTGGATACGAATCATCCGATGAACAATTACTGTAGGCCTATATATTACGTACGTGGCATACCGCTGTTGCCACGCCGTTGTTTACGGTACTACTGAAGTCGGTGCACTACTATGGCTCAGACTATACAACTATGCCTTTGCATACTGACAGCTTATACGGCAAGTATGCAGTAGCCTATCATACAAAACAACAGCCGTTTCTTTAAAAGGCACGGTTTTGTGCATCAAAGATATGTAAATTTTTAATCTTCGAAACAAGGGTTATAGTTATCACTGAGATGTCATACTGGTGACCATGTATGTCACAATTATTTGTCAAAATTCCAGACTTATTGAAGCTGTGTAACTGGAGATAAACTGAACGAAAGAACCTGTCACGTGACTGAAAGGTACGAGCAGGAACGCTATACTGTTTATGATGACTCATAAACAGAAATCAATGATTGCCTTGACATTCTGTCTTCAACAAATTTAAGTTGAACTGAACTTCTATGCAGAATACTTTATAGTGAAAATCTTCCAATGATATTTAGGAGAAAGGTTTCTATTCCCCCAAAGTACGAACACTACAAATTCCAATATCGGGCTTACCTGCGGAGCCTGCCAAGTGGGATTTGTGGCGATCTAGGAGGGACTTTTATCCAAAAATTTTCTTGTATGCTCAGTGAAAATTGATTGTACCACTATCTAGTACTAGATGGTATTTCCATTGCATTTAAAATCCCGCATTCCAGAAGGTCTTTTCTCCAAGTGGCGTCACAGCCTCAGTCGAGTGAAGGACAGCAAATTCACTCAGACCAAAATAGTCAACTTCTACTGTACTAACAACTCCACTGGAACTCTGACTCCATCTAAATGTTGTATTTTCACTGCGACTCTGACGCCAGCATCAAGTGTAGTTACACATTCACTGTGACTCTGACTTTACTGCAGATATTAATAATCTCATCATTCTCACCAGCTGTGTAGATCTCCCAAAAGAAGAACATGGAATCAATATAATGTCTAAGTTTAAAAACATTTGAAGAAGAAGGACCCTGTAACCTCAACGTCAACTGAAGACAGCATAAAATTTCATAACCTTTTGGGTTGAACTGAGACTCCATGGCTCTATCGAATGGGAGAACTTGAAAAAAAAGGGTGAAGTGTTCTATTACTCCTACTTACTGCAGACTACATATATGTCCAGCCACCAAAGTTATGGCTTAGTTGCAGAATACCCCGAAGGATTGAAACTCTGTTTTTCGAAAGGCTATGGAGACACTCACCTTGTCTGCATATATCCTTGTAGCCTTCTAAAAATATGTCAAACAATATGACTGTTTATATCCTTGTAGTCTTTTCATAACAACATATGGGCTGATCATGTGTTGTTCTCAAATTAGAGATTACCTATACATAGAATCTTGACTGCGTATCCTTGAAACCTCTTAAGAAGGGAGTTGGGTTAGTTGTGACTTGAACTTTCACAAATACACTACATGCTGTATACAGCACATGCTGTAAATTATTCCAATACATACTGTACGTATCCCCAAGGTCTCTTAAATATATATCCAAACATGTTGATGACAGCATATCCTCAGAAACTACTAAACTATTATCAAATGATATGCTTGCATATCCTAATACTCTGATTCAGAGTGCGTATACATCCTGCAGTGCTGTCATGGTTATATTACAGTTAATGTTTCTTCTTTTTCACTTACAATTAATTTCGCTCAAAAGGACACACCTACTAAACAGGACAGAAATTCTACTGATTTTCACTTTGCATAATTACTGCATTTCTGACACCATTAAGGCAGATTAGGCTACAGTATAATTTACAGTACAGTTACGTCACATAACCTCCCATTTTCCGACCTGCATATTTGGTATTCTGGACATTACCGAGCATTTAAGGCAAGTACTGTACACACATCACCCCAGACAGCTCCAATACACTTACTCCAAACACTAACTTCAAGTCCCTTCCATAGTCTGTCTAAAACTACTCCTTGTGCAAAAACACCATATGTGCAATCAACACTCTCCCGACTAATCTCACTCAAAAAGACAATTGCCTACGAAACAGTGATTTCAACTGATTTTCTCTTACCAGTGTGAATTATTTCTGACGCCAAGGAAATTAGATTACGCTACAATGCGCAGTGCACTATAGGTCTAATTCAATAGCATCATTGCATAACCTGTCATTTTCCTGGCATAACTTTGGCATGCAGGTATTCTACAATTATTCCATAGTCACTTAAGCCTGAACACTTTGAACTTATAATTATTAAGCATGTGTCTCACATTAGAACCACTGTAACTTAGGCCTAGTCCAAGAAGAGGGCTGTACATAGGCTGTGAGGAAGATGTATTTTATTGCTCGGGGAGGGGAGGGGGAGTGGAGGTGCTTGCTTGAATCCCTTGCAAGCCCCCTGAAGCTCCAAGATTCCAGACATATCAGAGGGTAATGAGAGCTAAAACTGAAGATGATTTTGTTATTCTGACAACAGCAAAACTGTGAATCAATCAATAAAAAAGGGTAACATTGTGACCGTTTCAGAAAACCTTAACATTAAATTTAGGTAACGTAATTAAAAATACCTACAGTATCACAGTATCAGACTGCTGTTGTGTGGTATGGGCAGTATCACTGTAGCAGAAAGTTGCATGTTGATGATAAAATTCAGTAGGTTTATTATTACTGTGTGCAAAATGATTGATTATTGTAAACTTGATTATCTAAATACTGTGAACAAAAAATATAATTTCAGATCACCCAGCTGACCTATCTAACTGACATGACAGAAACTCGAATATATTTTCCTTCAAGTCATTTTTTTGGGGGGGCGACGAGGCCCTCTGGGAAAAATTAGTTGCCCCCCTGCTTCTGCCTACTATGCTGTGTGCTCCGTTACATGACATAAGCTCATTACACTCCACTTCACAGTCTTTGTACCGATATCAAACACTAATTTCCCCCTCATTAGCTGACCTGCCCACAGGGCACTGGTTTCTCTCACATTCACAAATAGCAAAACTTTCTCACCAAACTTCACACAAATAATCACTGGTACTGTATTTACCAGTCTGCAAAAGATTTTAACAAAGCTACATCAAACATTGGCCAGATTTTCACAGGCAATCTTGATGACAACAGAAAGTCAATGGGCAATGGTTTTGAGTCTTTGATAAACTGAATCTGCAGGCAAAGGTCAAAGGTCACACAGGGATAACCACACTGAAAAATATGGCACATGTAGCGTGCACAACTGACTCAGATAATCCAAAAGAATGTGTGATGTATGCATACCACCACATATTGTGTACTGTCTCCATAACCCTACAACAATCGAGCTAAGTTGTTATGGCTAATTTCTAATGTATCTTGACAGAGTAGTTTTGGGGTAAAACACAATCCCAGTAGCAAATCTGAACCCTTGACCGCGCAACATTTCAAGCGAGAATGACAACGTGCTTTTTTAATTTGTCGCTTGCTGAACATGAAAGGTGGACCTTTAGAACTATTTATAATTTTACCCCCCCAAAAAAAAAAGGAAATCAAATGCCCATGCCACGGTAGGTTTCTTCTATCATGTCACTTCACACTGTACAAGTATGAAACTAATGAACCTATTCTCTGCTGAAGTTCAGGCTTCAGCATAACCTGATTAGTCTATGAGCTAGCACTTTATCTGGTACTCATATGCCTGTTTAGCAGTAATACTGTCATAGGCAACTACTGTTTCAATCTACTGGGTTGCAACTGAGTACAAAACTTTCAATAGATTGTGATGTCTTGTCTATGGAAAATTAAAATGGTACCCTGCTTGATGATGACAGTCTGAGAGCCATAAACTACGATCCACATGAGACAGGGTTCCCATAAATGGATTAAAGCTTTCAACTGGAATGCCTTGTGTTGGGTACACTTATACACAAGAGCTCACAAACTACAGTATCTACCTGACCCTAGACAAGATGTTACTGATCCCCTCACTGAACCACTGGGGAGGTCAACAAGCAGAGTTGCTAGTGAGTGTAATATTCAAAAGTCTCCCTAGGGTAAATTGTGCATCATTTATGATTTTTCGTGTTTACGCCGTATATCTGAGCTGCATATGGAAGCCTGATAAAAAGGGTAATGGTGAGGTTTTGATAGATTTCATTGTACAAAACTGTTCATGAAATTTTGTAATAGCTCAGCCTGTGTTATCGTATGTGTGGACATGTTACTTGCTTGGCCTTAGCTCAAACTGCGGCCCCAATTATTGCATAATTCGGCCGGTCAGCATAATATTGTTATCGAGACATGGACTGTGATTGTGAAAGTGCAGTGTAACGGAACGCACAGCCCTGTTCAATTCGAGGGGTAGGCCTACTGTAGCTGCTAGTCCAAACATTAGGCCTAGCCTTGGTTAGTTTAGTTACATTATCAAGTAACTGCAATTTGTAAATAACGTTATTGTACTGTAGACTTGTGACTGCAGCAGTCAGCCTAGGTAATAATATACCTCTTCTCTTGGTTATCTTTCGCGCGTCAGCCTTCGGAAGCTTTGGCTCTTCTTCAACTGAATTACTTGCATGTATCTCTTTTACAAGGACGATATCACCCTCAGAATCAGTCGTGCCAACGTCTTTTGCGTCAGCTGCGGAAATATCGCTCATGGTAGCTGCCATTTTGGGATGAAAGTTTACGGATGCTGGTGTCATCCATTTTTATCATGTAATCCATTTTTACAGCAGTGCTTGACTCATGCAACACGTATTCTTTCTATGAGAATACAGTGTATTATCCACTACCGTAGAAATACGTGCCCAGATCATAACTCGCCAGTCTTATGCGTCATTTGTATCTCCGCAAACAATTCCACAAAATCCCTCACACTTGGGGCCATATCTTAAGTGGAATGTGAAGGTCAAAAAATCAGACTGGCTGGATCTTTTTGTTCCATTTGCGTGACTACGCCAGCGCGACGATTCATTTCAGACACTAGCCAGGAATATAGCTAATCAGACGGGGGAATGCCTTGGAGCGAGGGGATCCAGACCCAAATTGATGCAATAGGTCATTTGGCATCTTTTATATCACGACGTTTGCTAGACTGAAATATCAAAATTCCAACCGGTTTTTAGATTTTCCGACTACAGTCGCTTCCAGACTGAAATATGAGAAATTCAAATGATATTTAAGATTTACTGAGAAATTTTTCAATTATAAGGGCCTACCATTGTCAGTAGTTACTAGGCATATTCCACTCTCTTTTGCGACATTTATATTCTCTAGTAAGTCTTCGTCACAGGTGCCCGTTTATTGTCTTGCCGTTTTTGCCTGAAAGGGGGTCGGGGGGTGGGTGGGGGTTGTTTAAACGTGGGATTGTGGGTCTCTTTGGTTGGTTTCTATTTTGGGAGGTTTTGTTCTCTCTTTATTCTTTTATTTTTTTTCTGCTCTTTACTTTTCTTTCTGTATGTATTTTCTTGCTTTCCTAAGGGAGTGGACTTCACCAAGCCTTAATGGGTTTACTGTCCACTTCCTTCCACTCCATGTGTGAATAACGTATGTTTTTACGTTTGTTTTAATGTATTTGTTATGTGTAATGAAAAATCAAATAAACGAAACGAAACCATTTGATCTCAGACCCAATTTAATTGGTGCAATATTGGCATCTTTTTACGTCATAAAATTTGTTAAAGTAAAATATACAAAATTCCAATTGGTAAATAAGGTTTTCCGACTATTGTCCCTTCTAGACTGAAATCCAAAACATTAAAATGACATTTCAGATTTATGGAGAAACTTTTCAGTTATTTTTCAATCTCAATTTTAGACCCAATTTGGTGCAATATACAAAATTGGCATGGAGTCACTATTATGAAAAGGACAAGTTTCTTTTAGAGCAGGTTCAGAGGTGGGCCACTCGGCTTATTCCCGATGTACGTCATCTCCCTTATCATGATAGGCTTAAATGTCTGGGAGTTACTACTCTTGAGTTAAAAAGGATCAGGGGGGATACGTTGCAGGTTTTCAAATTCCTAGCTGGTAGGAATTCTCTGTCTAACTGTGGTTAATTAGAGCTTTGTCCTAATTCCCGTGTTCGTGGTCATTGTAAGAGCTGGTGAAATGCTTCTCTAGGTTTACTGTGAGAAAGTTTAGCTTCTCACATATAGAGTTGTCAATGAGTGGAATAGTCTGCCTGATTGGGTTGTAAATTCCACTTAAATCAGTAAATAGTTTCAAAGGTAACATTGATAAGTTTCATTGTTACTGTGGAAGAATCTACTAGTAATTATGCTGGGATATATTGGATATTAGTTTGGTTAGTTTTTTTTTGTTGGAGGGGGTCTGGATTACAGGGCATCTTATGGGACTTTTGCCCTCCTTTGCCCTTAAACTTGTTATGTTTTGTTATATTTAGCGTATTTTTTGTAAAAAAATGTCAGCTGAGCGATACCGTGACACTGAGATATGAAAATTCCAACTTTTCCGACTGTCGGACAATTCTTTTTGTTGAGGGGGGGGGGGGGGTGAGACACCACCCCACCCCTCCCCGGTCTCGACGGTCCTGTTCACACTACAATAATGTCTGGATATTGATCAGTGCTGGATGGCCGAGTCTGAGTCCTCGAGACACTGCATGCCCAAATATGACCTATACGTGAACTATAGGACAAGATTGTCAACAGGGGGGTAGCTAAGGTAATTTCTTAATTTAGGGGGTGTGAAGGTCAAGTATTCTGACTGGCTTGGTGTTTCATTTTTTATTTTTACAACTTGGGGACGATACCACTGCGACAGTTTCGGACACTAAGAGTACCTTACCAGGTGGGGATCCAGAATTTAATAAAGGAGGCGGTCTTCACGAGGACACTATCTGGCTCGAAGGAAAGAAAAAATGTATGTGGAGGGGGAGAGATTGAGTAAAGGCAGGGCTATCTAAGCGGAGAGCCAACTGATTGGTGGGTCCGGAGCGTACAAAAAGTTTGGCTTTCAAACCCTCCAGATGACAGGAAACGGCACTTATCAAAGTGCATGTGTCTAGTCAATTCACGTTGAAAATAAAAAGTAAATATTCGAAAAATGGTAATACATAGAAAGTGGGTTGAGGTGATACAAGAATCATTATGAATTACTCATCCTCTTTCATTTTGTCTTTGAGTACTTGACAAATGTTTGGGGCTGAACAAAGGCCTACGGGAGCCTAGAATTATTTGTGAGGGGGGGGGGGGTGGGAGACGTTTTACCGGAATTTGTTTGTCACGAACTAGTAAAATTACTATATCTAAGCGGAGCGCCACCAATTTGATGCGTAGCGTATACAAGAAAATTTTGTGTTTCACAAAGTCTCTAGACAGCAGAAAACGCATCTCCAGAATGTTCTAAGCTGCATATACCGAACCTTAAAATAGGGATATTAGGGATATTATGTCTGCAATTTGAAAGACAGTCTTTGTAAAATAGAAATAACATATTGGAATTTCCAGCTAAACGTGGAGAGTTGGCTCAAAATTCTAAGCGAAGAAAAAACAAAACAATTTTTGTCGGTTAGGCAGAAGGTGAGAGTGAAAAAAACGTACACTGAAGGTACCACAAATTTTTTTTCAAATGTCCCCCAGGTGTCCGAAAGCGGCACTTCCCGGCTGTCCTGGGCTGTATGTACCAAGTCATGGAATAAAGATCTCTTGTCTCTGCAATTTCTCTATATCAATTAGAAAAACATCATTCTATGGAAAGTGGCAGTAATTTGGATTTTTTCATATTTAGAATGGTTAAGCTATCGTAATTTCCAGAAAAGTAAATTAAACAGTTTTTATGATCTAACGATATCGGTTTTTTTTATCTTTTTGAGAAATATGTTTGAAGGCTTAAGGGGGAGGTGTCATCGTCCCCTCTTCCGAGACATTCCCCAGCCACCAGGTGACATTAGATGCAATTTAGTGCAATATATTTGGCGTCTTTCTAAGTCATAAGATGTATAGACTGAGATATGAAGAATTCCAACTGGTACTTCAGATTTTCAGACAATCGTCGCTCCTAGACTGAAATATAAGAAATTGATTTTTTCAGATTTATTGAGAAATATTTCAACCAGGTAACATGAAACACAATGTGGTGCAACATTTTTCCTATGTTCATATTGTAGAATGAACTAGATTGAAATTTGAAAAATTCCAACTAGTAATTCAAATATGCCGACTATCTTCGCAGTGACTTTCGGACGCTAATTGACGGTCAATAAAATTACCATCTATACTATTGTGGCATAATTCATGTTTATTTGTAAACCACTCATGAATTCGTTATTGTTTCAAACACATCTTTTAGAACAGAACTTTTCTAAGCTTTCAATAAGACGGGTTCACATTTTAAGGAGGGTGCTTGAATCTGCAAACTTAAATCAGCTAGATGAACCTAAAGTACTGCGCTATAACTTCTATCGTAAGTGTTACATGGCAAATTACAACGCAATTACCTCGAAAAACTGAAAGAATGAAATTGGAAGTTATGTAACAGGCAAAGTTTTATTTTAAACGACCACTGCTATCAGTTGTCGCTTAGGCACGTAGATCCAAAATGAGCGCATGTCTGATTTTGTGAGTCAGCCCCACCCCACCCTCCATTAACCAACGGTCAGCCAATAATACATGCGCCCTGAAGATCTTTGAATAGATTGTTTCTACCTAAAAACCAGTCTTGGAAAGATTTCTTGTGACAAATAAAAAAAGAATGGACCACTTGTTTGGTTACAGCATTACGTTTTTTAGATTTTTTTTTTTGGGGGGGGGGAGGGGGCTAGTTGTATGTCAGACGATTCGAAGTCTCCTTCCACGTGATTTGCGATCCAAAATAGTTGGATAGCTTCAAGATTATAGTAATAGACCAGTATTACTTATGTGACACTTCGACAGACGTGAGTGCATGCGTGGCCGCAGCCTACTACGGTATGTATACAGAAGACATGTAACTGATTCAGTACAAGTACACAGTGCTACGACACATGGCCAAGTTGGAGTTACATTTTAATTCTTAATTTTTTTCTTTTCTTTTTATTTAAATTGCCTCATTTTTAAAGTGCTCGTGCCCGATCTCAGACCGAACCCTCGAGTCCAAAGAGCCGAGTCTGACGGTCCGAGTCTTTGAACTTCAGGTCCGAGCCCTTGGAAATTGGGACTCGAGACCGGTCTCGAGTCCGTGTCGGTTTCGAGTCCTCCAGTATTGATATTGATGGCCAGCTTATTGGTTGGGTCTAGGATTGGTTATGTGATCGCCCGTAAACCTGAGTAGTTATAGTGCAGGGCAATACAGTCTAAAAAGGCTAATATTGAGTGGTGTACTTCAGGGTTCTGTTCTTTGTGCTTCATTTGTTACAGGTTAATTCTGGCATCTGGACGATACTGTTGGTTCCTCGGTCAAGAGATTTGCTAACGATACAAAAAAAACCCTGATGTTTCTTTGTTTTTCTAAACATGATGCTAAGTGTGTGGTTCAAAATGATCTTGATAAATTTTTCAAGTGGTCTGATGCTGTTTGCAACGAAGGTAGACGAATGTAAAGTAATGCCGGTAACGCAATAATTTTGTGATTAATTGTCGTCTTGATGGTGGTAACTTGGATGGTTGTTTCGCCCTCTTGGAAGTTCGACCCCAAATACTTCGCCTCAAATTACCAGTTCGTCCCAAGCTGTTTACCAGTTCACCCAAAAGACCTGAATACCAGTTCGTCCTAAGTGAAGGGCAGTTCTCCCCTGATCTGATGGTTGTATTAGGTACAGAAGAGGGTGGGAACGCAGTCGAATGGTCATTTGATTTTTCTTCATTGACGTAGGCCCACTATATGTTAGTTTTGGTTGCGTCTGGTGTAAGTCATTTCATGTTCTATCTCAGTTTGTGTTTATTGATTTGTTAATGTATTTTCTCTTCTTTTTTTCCTCACAATTTCAATTAAACATTGTACTTAATTGGTAAATTGACAAGAGCATTTGATTCAGTTTGAAAACAAAAACTCAGCAGATATCAATTCAAAACAGCAAGAAATAACTCAACTTTAGCTATAGAATAGACATTGAGCACGATCTGTACACGGTCATTTTTTTGAGGGGCGGCGGTACACTTCAGACTTCCTCCTATTTTTTTTGCACAACTTACCTTCATTGTCGTTGTAACAGTTTTGTTGATCGTGTAAACATTTTTTTGTTATCTGGAAACTTGCAGTTGAAAACTATGGCACAAAGGCTTTTTGAGGTCAGTTACTTCAAGGGTGCAAACTGGTATTTGTGTTGAAATGGCTTCCACTTTTGGACAAACTTGCAAGGGGGCGAAACGACTAGTACCCTTGGCGAAGAGCCGTACACTTAGCTTTGTTCTACAACCCCCCCCCCCCCCCTCCACCCCACAAACAAAACTTCCGGATATTCTCAAGCTTCATGTACAATACATTAAGGCCAGGTATCCATCGTCTCAGGCAGTTCCAACTCTTCCAACCACTTACTTCTAGCCCCTTCCACAGTCTAAAACGCCTCCTTGTACCAATGCAACCATAAATTAAGTGGCGGGCGCACTCGTTCGCACGACAAGGACTACATGTGCAATCAAAAGCCCCATGATCCCCACCCCGTGTTTGATATGAGCCGCTGTCAGTAAAAGAAGAGCAGCGCCATGGGAGAATTTTGCTCACCGGGCCCATAATGTAGCTTGAGCTGATTTGAGTGATCGTCTTTAACGTAGGGAGTTCATGCCTGCAATTTCTCAATTAATGAAAAAAAAAAAAAAAACATGCATGCCTTACATGCCTTTCGTCCATTTTATTGGGACTGAAGCCCAAAGCCAACTCCTTCGGTTCCGTCGACACTGCCAAACAAACCCTTAGATAGTGTGCGACACAGATGGATCTTCCCTGAGATTGCGGGGGGGGGGGACTCAAGTGTAGTGTATCACTTACATGTCAGTTGGAATTGTGGAAAGACTAAGCGGAGCGCCATTAGGGCTCTATAAACTTTTGGATAAATATACCCACCTGGTTCTCCTGAAACCTTCTTCCCAGGCTCCACATGGGCCCTGTTCATTCTTACGCCGACACCCCCCCCCCATAACAGTTGCCCTTCCCCCACTTCACCCCTAAGCAGCCCTCAGATGCGATTTGCTGCAACAAAAGGGGTTCATTTTCCTCTTTAGAAAAATGGAAGTGCATTCCTTAATTATTTTTGGAGACTTTTTTGGCTCACCTGCATTGGATGGGGGTGGGGTGGGGGATTTGGCCAATCAACAGTAAAGGCGTTGCTAACACAAAATCATTTGCACCGCAAGACCTGCACCTGATGTTCGACCTTCAGTCTATAGGTAATTTGTACTCCACAGACTCTTCTACACACCGCCATACACACTAGAAATTAAGCTCTTAGTAGTGTAAAAGGAAGAATAAAAGAAGGCAGGATTTAAACATGTGTGACTAGCTACGACGTTCAAAAGTGGCAATGTAGCCCTTTGATAAAGACAGTTAGGCCATCGTTGGTATAAAGACCTATGGTACTCGCATAGAAGAATGGTTTGGTATTGCTTGATTGTGCAATTGGTGTCAACATACACTTATATTTACGTTGATCATCATCATGAAATACTGCAGCTAGCCAAGTAGCAGCCTCCGGAAGCCTAAGAGCTTGGAAATTGTTAATTTTAAGTATTAAGACACTTAGTATAGCCTATTTTAAGAACTTAGACTATTCACGAACAACGCAGCTTTGTTGCTTTTTCAGCCTGTCTTCACTGACAGAGAAGGTGAGTTAGAATGGTACACTAACAAAAATCAGCAAGATTGACATTGGGGCCTTTCCAACTGAAACTTAGAGCGCATGAAAAGTATTCAAGTCCACTTATGCCTAGGTTGATGCAAAAAAAAAAGAAAAGAGTTTAGTCAATAAACTTAAATAAAAAAAATCGATCTTTCATTTATGATATATGTAGTTTCACCAGTTGGAAAGGAGTAAAAAAGAGCCAATCAAAGACGTCTTGTGCCGTGTATATGTTACGTGTGTTAATAGGATACTATGTTAACTCATCCGATTCCACGAGAGCAGTGAACTGAGGACTGCAATTTTCACTCGAGCAACTTTTGGTAAACTGACGGCTGTCTTTGCTTATGTTACCAAGACCATTAATTTTTACTTGACTCATATAAATTGACCATTTGCCGACTCTCAGGAAAATATAAATGTTCCATCAGAAACAAAAGTTCAAAGACAGAAAATAATCCTTTCATCAAATCATCACTTCCTAATGTTACTGAAGTAAGTTACTAAGATGATCACTTAAATTGATACCAAATAAGGGTTGCTTCAAGTGGTACACATATGTTTCGGATGCAAGATGGCTGCTATACTCAGTATTATTTTGTGCAGCCATTATCTTCATGATAAAACTCGTGCCACTAGCACTGTGGGGCATGGCAACAATTGCTTCATTTGGCTATTCAAGCTTGCGCAGTATTCTAATGTCTACAATTAGTACAACATGAATCCATGATAATGAGTCAATAGTTTGTAAGTTAGTGAAACAATCGATTCTTGACAGGGATTTATTATGTTATAAAGCTTATTTCCTGTACGGGACTCACTTAATTTTGGATAGATTCATTACAGGTTTTAGTGAGCCTACCCAGCTAGCACACGGACTATATCTGGGACCCATCTGGGCTTCAACTGGGCAAGATAGTGCCCATATGTACCACATAGGTCCCAGATGGAGTGTCATGTGGACCATATGGGCTACGTTCGCACCATTTTACCCACATGGAACCCAGATGGGCTTCATCTGGGCTAGTTGAGCAATTTAATACCAGTCCTCCTGAACAATACTACACAAACACTTTTTTGTAAATAAATGAATTATTGAAAATGATAGAACTGCACAACTGCTGATGTATAACCCATTAAGGCATAATTCACAAGATCCAGATGGGTCCCAGACGGGGCCCGAGGTGCAAACGACAGATGGATCCCATATGGGTATTCTGGATTCCAGTTATTCCATCTGGACTCCATGTGGGTTACCGTACCCAGCTGGGTCCCATATGTCAGCCCACTTATACCCATCTGGTGCCATCTGTGTACCAGATATTTTGTCTGCTGGATATATATGGTCCTATATGCAAATATACAATACGGTTGTTTATGATGAAATTTCATTGCGCTTTGCGGGGAAGAGTTCAAACCAATGACAAAGGTTTCATTCCATGAATCCAGTGTAAGCTATTTTTTCTGTATGTTTCTCCTCTAGTCGATGTAGAACTTATGTACACTTTGGGCAGTGCACGTAATTAATCGCATGAACTTGTCAACTGTGTAAGATCCTTAGATAATCATTTTGAGTTGAATGTTTATTATTAATTCTTATCACAGTGATTACCAAAAATCAACAAGGAGTTGCATCGTTATGTATGCAGATTGCTGATGTGCTTAGCAGAAGTCTTCATTAATACGGTAACCGATATATAAATTGCTTACATTCATTGTATAACTTAAAATAAACTAAATCATTCTTTCCAGAATTTGAGAAAATTACTAATTAAAAAGACCAGAAATTATGTCCTTTGGAATATCAATTAACAACTGTCCAACAGATTTTTTGCGTATAGTGAATTGAGGCCTATTGAAGTGTTTACGGTAAGGGCGTATCAATCGATTTTTAATCACGTTTTAAAATACGTTCAAAGTACAAATCAAAGTGTGTTTGTCTATGTGAGTTGATGGAACGAATTAAAGTCATTCTTACATGAGTCTACAAACAGTTTTTTATTAAATCAATTTTGTTTAACAATAATACTTAGAAGGTAACACATTGATAATATAAGACCTAACTAGCTCAAAGATAATGTGATGAATAGCGGTAAGATGACTTAAGCTGTACAGGAACCTGAAATATGGGAAAAAGGTAAGCATTTACAGACAATATGGGATAGTGTTATGTATCCCTCGAACCCCTTACCATGCATAGTGTTGCTTCGTGACTGCATGCAGTGTGTAGTTCCACGCACAGTGTGTGCGCTTGCTTGCGTGTTAAAGTCAACTGTGAAGCCCTCGGCCTCACACGCTGCGTGGACTTGAGGCGTGCAATGAAATCGCGTCGCGTAGTATCGTAGTGACAACTCCCATCGCCTATAGCAGCGAACAACACAGTAAACCAAAATGAGGAAGTGACGTAACAAATTCTGAGACGGTCCGTTGTCTTTAAAGGGAAAATATAGTCACCCCAAACTGAATTAGCATACCCCTCTATGATAATTTCAGTGTCCCTCTTTATGAATGTCTCATCATGAAATATAATTTTTGTTGCTGTTGTTGTTGTTGAATTGCTTAATTTTGTAGCGTAACATCCTGCAGTACCGATAGTCAACAACATCAGGAGAAGAGAAATTGAAAAGAGAATGAGAAGAGAATTGCAACATTTTTTGATGATTTCTCAAAGTAAATTAGGGCGACTGCTAAGTCGACTTTAATTCGTTTGACAAGACACGAGGAAAATAACACGCAAAGCACTCGTGCAAATGTCCCTTTATATTCAAGACAGCAAACAGAGCAATGAGAGGGGAGGGGGGGGGGGGTTATAAGTTGTAATACGCAGAACGCCAGATACAACCAGAAACAACTTTACTGTGCCTATTGTGCACTAGACGACAGTCTTAGTTGGCCCCGGGCCCACATCATATCTAAAGTGAAATTTAAATCACTGGTTCCCTCTCTCTTGAACTGGTCATAAACAGGTACCATCGAGAGGATTCAAGTAGAAGTACTGTATCGACATATATGTGTCTAGTCCATTCAGGCTTTTAGGGCTGTATGCCGTCCCATAGGGGAGAAACTGGTGGTCATTAAACCTAACATACAACTGGCCAAACATGAGCAGGAGGTAACATGCAGCAACACTTATTTCTTAGAATTACCAATCATAGCAACATTACCATCTAATCAAACGTTTTGGATCTTTTAGCATGAATAAATCTTCCGTTTATCTATCAGTCTCAGTGAATGTATTACTCATATCATGAACAGCCATACTATGTCAGCTACACATGGAAATATCAACCTGAAGAGGGCTTCTTTGGTCGAGAACTGTAAAATTGTTAAAAGCTAATTACAAAGTTAGAGGCGAAGTAGAATCCAGTGAAGATCCTACTGCTGTCAAATAATCAATTTCAATGAAGTTCAATCCTCTGATTAAACTGACAAAAGTAAAGCACCCCTAAACTTTGATGGAGCTTTTCAACATGTTCACCCCACCCACCTTACACCTTCCCTACACCGAAGAGGATTCTTAGCTCACTCGAGACTTGCTGACAGGTTTTGTAACATATATACAAAGTGCATTAAATTGCGATATTTGTACCTACAAAATTTTGATAACATTAATTCGCTGGATCGAAACATTTCAAACGTGTATACTGTTATTTCACGTTTTGAAAGAGGCTGTAGGCAGCTATACCACAGTTAAGAGTTGGAATATATTGTTTATGACATTTAAGGGTCTGATTGTTAATTTTGATCCTTGTACTGAGGTTACCCAAGCAAAGTTCAAATAATATTATCGATCAATGAGGACTTTACCCTACACTTGTCAAACATATCCATGATATTTATCGTATACCATTTATCTCCGGAAACATTTGTTCAGTAACATTAAAGAATGTGTCACTTGATATGCTATTCGTCGATATAAACTCCTCTGGATTAGTTGACTCAAGATGGCCGCCTATCGAGATGTTTTAACTTTACGCTTCATCCTTATTGTCTTTTTGATAACGTCTCCTAGTGCAGGTAACAAATTTCATCCTCCGAATAGTTTTTTTTTTTATTATTTTAGACAAACTTACAAATCACGTGGAAAAATTTGATCTCTTAAGTTACGGGTATCGAACGGGAATAGATTGTTTTAAAATAAGGTAGGTAAGTTTGCAACATGTATTCTGAAACTTCTCAACACCATTCTGAATTAAAAGTGCCCACAAGGAGTTGAATATGGCGTCAGAAATTTTCCGTGATCGTCAAACTCTATCCAACTTGAACTAAATTGATCAAGCCACTCATTATCTACGCAAAACTCGAAAAAATCTCAGCAAAGTGTGCGAATTCTGAGTTTTTTTCTTTTTGCTGTACGTACGAATCCTGATGTCTGCCTCGTGAGCCGTCGAAAATTAAGTACAGGTAAGACTTTTTTTTTTTTCAGAAATTGTCAACTAATCTAACCACTCACTAAATTGATCAGGCGACTGTTTATGCAAGGATCCTCCCAAGGGAACATGTTATGCCGAGCTGCAACACTACAGGGATGGAATCAACCAAGTGTACTAAGATAAACTTTTGCATGTCCATTGAAATCACATGAAACGTGTGTAATATATACGCCGATTTTCGCGCACTGCCAAACTTCCCGCACCCCTAAAAATAAGCCCGAAAATGCAATTGCCTTAGAGGTATAAATAGCTCTATTCGTAATTTCCGCCTAACGTTCCAGGTTTCAAAATCATGACCCTGACCATTCAATGGACTCGTTCATGACCATTCTAGTTGATTACTTGCTCACAAGTAATTGCTATAGGTTTACTTACATGATGGTTTTCTTTTGCAAGGAAACTCTTCATGCAATGATTTTCATCCTAAAGTTGTAAGGTGCAGGAAATCTGTCAGGTTTCGGTACATGGTATCGTTAACTCTAGCATTTGTTATTAAAAATAACAGATTGCAAGGTATATTTCCACAAGATATTGTCAAATTATCATTTACAATTCACTTCAAACTTCCGAAAACATTGTCATTATATTCACATTATATTCATATGAACTTTGCATTTACAGCAACTAGAAATTTCAAGGTTGTAACGTTAGATGCGGGAAGTTTTGGCAAGTTTTCGAAGGGGTTTTGGGTTGTGTTAATATTTTACAGCGTTTATCTGTGATTGTATCCATGAAGCACAGGGCAGTGTTTTGGTGAAAGAGTGGAAAGGGAGGGGAGGGGGACGAAACAGCGAGGTTAGTCTGCATAAAACATATTTGAAAAATAGACAGAAAACTAGACAATACTCACCACTATGTGATAAACAGTAAAACAGTTACAGACCTCTAAACTGGATAAAAACTAAACAAAACCGTTTTGTGTTTTTAGTGACGTGCGTAGACAGAACGAAAACATTAAACTTTTCAACTCCAAAAGTTTTGTTAGTTCTTTAATTGCACCATTTAGACAATTTGGAAAATACAAAAGTTTCTGGTCATAAATTTTGACTTACGATTTCAAATGCGTGCATAATGACAAAAAAAGTAATATAGCACACCGGTAATTGAACAAGCCAATGGAAAGTATGCCCGTGCAACTGAATATTCAGTTGGTCGAAAAGGGGGGGGGGGTGGTCGCTTGAGAGTTGATGAATGATTGGTCGTGGTCGGTAATGATGATTTGCACATTCGGCTTGCAGCTATACGTTGCTGCGCTTAACAATTTTGTTGAGTTTGTGGGCTGTGAAAATTCTTCATCGGGGATTTAAAATAAAAATGCTTGCTGACCGTTGGTTTTATGCTCTTACTATACCGTGTGTGGGTTTGGGGGTGAAGGGGGTGGGTACCAACTTATGTTTCTTTGGCCGATTTTTAATTTCTTTCCGATGGTAGTGCCGGTTTATACTGAAGTTTGGGTTTATATCCAGAGCTTTTTGGTAGGTTAGGGATACGTCATCAAATACTATACGGTTCGAAGATATTTCGGGAAGCCTTTTTGGCCATGGGAATATTTCTGGCGGAAGGGGGGGGGGGGGGATGTGGTTTGATTCTGTGGTGTAAGTACAGCGGGGTGTTGTTAGGTTTCATGTATGGCTTATGTGATCTTGAGTTAAGGTCAATCCGTACGTCTAGAACTGAGTCCACGACTTTCTTGTTTGCTTCGATTGTTATCGTTTATTCAATTGATTCGTCTAGAACGGCTGCAGGCCTTTTCGCGGTATATGCCTATGTTGCTCTCTTGGCCAGTTCTTATTATGGTCTTTAAGTGTGAGAAATGCTTGTATATCTGTGCTTCAGTTGAGCCGATCGTCGATCCCTAGCCCTGCTTGAGAGGTTGTCGAGCTAGTGATCAATGCTGTCAGGAACCTCGTCTTCGGCCATCTTGTAGTAACCTTTGGTGATGTTTTCCTCTAGTAATTTCATGTAGTTTTCCTTGTCCATTTTGTACATATTTTTTTTGTCACCCTTTGCTATCACTTTGTTGAAGGATCTTGGATCTTCCTTTGAAGGTCCTGTTTTAATTACGTAGCCTCACAGGCTACGTCTCTGGAATCGTCCTTTGGGTTTTCCGCGCCGGTTGAGGCAAAATTTATACCCTTGCAGGAAAAGTAGATCCTCTAACCACACAGTCGACGGACATGCGGATTAGTACACAATCTCAAGTACAGTTCCGGCTCGCCCCGCCCCCACGATTCATCATAATAACTGTAAATGTTCGTGAGCGAAGGGAATAAAGCAGCAAGACCAGTATTAGGTTTCAGCAATCAAGCCAAAAATCAAGATTCTGGTGCAATGAAACTTCTCCGAAATTCACACAGGGGAAGATAGTTTATGCATTTTATACAGACATTGCAAATAAGTTATATTCGCAGTCTTGGTTTGGTAGCTTCCTGAAAAGGATTCATGCGTGGAGTGATAGAGCAACCGATGAACTCGTATATAGATAAGGCATGACCAGAACAAGGCTACTTTCGCTACATTGATCACGTGGGCAAACATTACGTCCTTGTGACTAGTTTCATTCGTAACCCTGTCTAGTCTGCATTATATAGCAATGAAATTTGTATGGTATCGTCCCAAAGAAGGTACAGTGTTTACTATTTTTATTATTCTTTTGTTGAATATCGGTATATGTTTAGGGCGACATTGAGATATAAAATTACAAACTAAATAAAATATCTTATCGATAGATTTTATTCCAAAAATTTAATAACATTTTTCTTTATTTTCTCTCAGTTAATGTGTTGTACCCTTGCTTTCGTAGTATAAAATCCAGTTTGGTGCACTAAGCCCCACCTCAATTCAATTGTAGCAGATTTGCCACAGCTTACTGAAGCTAGCGGGATATGGCCAGGCTCGCGACCAAAGAAACTGCGAAAAATTCCTCCGTACTTACACTGTGCGTTTCGTTCGAGAGCGCAACGTTAACACAAGTACGTGTATGGTTGGCCATTCCGGTCATAACGTCTAAGTCTTTACGCGTAAAGAGTTTAGACGTTATGACCGGAATGGCCAACCTGGCCAAACCCATAACGTCTACACTCTTTACGCGTAAAGAATGACAATGACGTCTTAGGGAAATGACCAATCACAATTCTGTAAAGGCATTTCTTTACGCGTAAAGAAAGCTTGCAACTCTTTACGCGTAAAGTAATCTTGACATTTCTTTACGCGTAAAGAATTGCAACCTTTCTTTACGCGTAAAGAAAGGTTGAAATTCTTTACGCGTAAAGAAATGTCAAAATTTCTTAACGCGTAAAGAAAATGCATTTCGCCTGGCCAAGACGGTCATAACGTTTTAAAGTTTACGCGTAAAGAGGACTTCCACATTAAATAGCAGCAGCATTGAATTTAACATGAGGAATCATGATCGAGAGAACCATATCAGTATACTTGCTATTGCCCTGCCATTACTGTGATAAATTTCCTTTAGCATACATGAAAGATTGATAGTGAGTGATTAGAATATTTACAACAGTAAGGATTTGAGATCCTTTACCGGGAAGATTGGAATTGTACTTGTGGATGATGTAATTGAAGAAGCCATCATACTGTTTACACGTACAGTCACCACTCGGTATAATCATATTATGTGGTGTTTGTGGTGTATATATGGTATGTGTAATAGTAGTAAGTACTTCCACAGGTTACATTCAGTTTTCTCTTCAGAGAGCTCTTACTTTATTTTTTTTATTAAGATACCTTTTCATCCCAACGAATGTCCTTCCCTGTATACTTAATTAGATGTATCAAGATAATGAAAACTCTGTAAGTAACGATGTTATGGTTCTCTCAATCATGATCCCTTCTCTTATGTTTAATATTACTTCTCTGTAATGTGGAAGTCTACTTTACGCGTAAAGTTTTACACGTTATGACAGTCTCGGCCAGGTGAAGTGTATTACTTTACGCGTAAAGAAAGGTTGCAATTTTTTACGCGTAAAGAAATGTCAAGATTTCTTTACGCGTAAAGACTTAGACGTTATGACCGGAATGGCCAACCAATATACGTACATGTATTAGCTTCATCGGTCGCCGCGCCGAGTAACTTTTCAGAGAGATGTCGTTGAAAGTTCACCTAGGATTATCAAAACCACTGTTTATTGAGACCTCAAATATTTTTGGATGTGTTCCAGTGAATTTTTCTTGACTTAAACTGCTTTTGTTGTTTGATTCATAGGCCTTATTCGTAAGCGAGGTAGACAGATCCTACGCATCCTGCTAGTCCTATATAGTCCTTATAGCTGAGTTTGTGTTTGATTAGCCTACAGAGACGAAACATCAACAGCAAAAGTCAAAGCAAGTTCAAACGTAAAATACAATAGTAAATAGTATCCAATCATCTTAAAGGAGGGGACTTGTGAAATGGTTCTGCCCATGAAAGAGTTAGGCACGGTAGCGATTAGTAGGCTATATACCGTCAGTAGGCTCTCAATTTTTACCTCTGAAATTTTCATGAATTTCAATCGTCATTCAAACTGGGAATATAAAAAAAAAATCTCATATATATATTTAAGTGGAGAGTGAGATCATGTCTGCCTATTGGTTGGGGAGAAGGAGGTGAACCATCCTAAACTCCCAGTTTCAGACTTTTTTTTCTGTTTTTTTCTGTAAGATCATAGTTTTCAAAAAGTACCCCGGTAACGCCTAAACATACAGCGACCAGCCTAACAAGAAATTACCTGGTCAACTGCTATGCCTAACCTTCCTACACGAAAAAAAAAAAATAGGGCCTAAGTCAGTAGACCCAAGTGGGTTACGTCATGAATTTTATTGCACTCTTGCCACGGTCTTGCTGGAATGGACCATTCCCCCCCCCCCCCCTTACGCTTACATAGTGTACTTGAAAAAGGGATGTAAGAATAGTTTCTGCTACCCACAGACGCTAGTTAAAAAACTCAATTATGGTTATAAAGGTCTAAATTTATATGAGAATCACTTAGTAATAACTTTTTTATGCACGTTATCTTGTCTTTTGTTAATTAGAGGCTTGGTCTTTGAACATCTGATTGTAAAGCTTGACTGTTCATGTGACTTTTAATTTGATTGGTTTCAGTGCGTAGGTCAAGTGCTAATTGATACGGCACAAACAAACTTGACCTTAATTAGGCCTAAGCATATATGACAATCATAACAATGAAGCACATGGCAATATCCTGAGCGATTTAGGACTTTAAAAAATCGCCCCAAAATCATAACCGGGCATTTTTTCCCCCCACAAAACATTGGACGTGGGGTAACAAAAATGATTTCGTTCACATAATTTATCACTTGAATGCTTTTGGAAGTTATCAATGTCCTCCACGATGTTTGACATCTCTATCTGAAGTGGATAGAAGCCTTGACTTGTTTTATGGACTATAGCGAGCATCATGATTAGAGCTATTTACTCAACTTCAGTTTTCATTTCAAGCCTGTCTCTCGCCGATCGTGGCTACGTCGAATTTGCCATGCAAATTCAAATTTCTAGTTTCATTTGGAAATTGTCGTCGGCCCTACGGACCTGGATTTTTTCCACCATGATGAAAAACGTTGGGCACTCCGTACAGCACGAAATAGCAGTGGCATGAAGTGGGGGATATTTGCAAGAAGAGAGGGATGGAAAGAAATATGCATTTTTTTTTTAAGTTTTCAAGGTCACGCGATTTTAAAGTTGGGGTGACGACATCACGGGAATATATATGATGTATAGCACAAGAGAATTTAAGTATTTGATCGCCTACTTGCGACAGGTGTTATTACTAGCTACATGAGTGGGGTGATAAAAGTGATCCAAGGCGATGAGGTTGGTGTTAAATATACGATAACTTGTGTTTTTTCTTATTAGTGCGGTATAGAGAAAAAAAACTTCACAATGAACCAAATCGTTTCCAGGAAAAGAAAACATATTACTGAAGTTGAATCATTGAACGGTAATGGTATTACAATTAGGTGTCGGAAACTTTTTAATAATTAGAATTGTAATAGAAATAAATTGCTGCAATTTTTTTTAACCTGAATGAGGATTTCCACAACATGCTATGTGGCTGCCGTATACCAAAAAAGTTATACATTGACAAAGTGTCATTAATACGTGGAATCACCAATTTAACCTTCTTACAGAAGGTTACACCTATGTCTGATCACTCGCACAATGCTAGTGTAATCAGAAGGCAATTATTTGAAAAAAAAATGAAAAATGTCATATTTATTTTATAAATCTCGTAGATGAATAAGCAACATTAATGACCTGTATTGTTGTTAAACTTTGTTTTAAATTTACCAACGCAGCATTTGCCACAACGACGGAACAGACATCGGTATTATCTACTGGAGCTGGGAATGCTACAGAAATAGAAACAAGGACGATATTTACTACAATTCCTATTACTACATCACCAACGACTACTCCGTCAATGACGACAACTGTAACTGAAAATCCTACAACAGATGTTTCTACCACAGATGAAACCACGTCAGAAGAGACAGAACCATCCACTGCGATTGTGACGACAACGAACACAAAAGGAATGTCGTCTGAGAAATCTACAACAGTTGTTTCTACTAAAGGTTCTACAAGTATTACAGGGACAGAACCATGGACTATATTAACTACAATTCCCATTGCTACATCACCAACGACGATTCCGACAATGACAACAACTGTAACTGAAAATCCTACAACAGATGTTTCTACCACAGATGAAACCACGTCAGAAGAGACAGAACCATCCACTGCGATTTTGACGACAACGAACACAAAAGGAATGTCGTCTGAAAAATCTACAACAGTTGTTTCTACTAAAGGTTCTACAAGTATTACAGGGACAGAACCATGGACTATATTAACTACAATTCCCATTACTACATCACCAACGACTACTCCGACAATGACGACAACTGTAACTGAAAATCCTACAACAGATGTTTCTACCACAGATGAAACCACGTCAGAAGAGACAGAACCATCCACTGCGATTGTGACGACAACGACCACAAAAGGAATGTCGTCTGAAAAATCTACAACAGTTGTTTCTTCTAAAGGTTCTACAAGTATTACAGGGACAGAACCATGGACTATATTAACTACAATTCCCATTGCTACATCACCAACGACTACTCCGACAATGACGACAACTGTAACTGAAAATCCTACAACAGATGTTTCTACCACAGATGAAACCACGTCAGACGAGACAGAACAATCCACTGCGATTTTGACGACAACGAACACAAAAGGAATGTCGTCTGAGAAATCTACAACAGTTGTTTCTACTAAAGGTTCTACAAGTATTACAGGGACAGAACCATGGACGATATTAACTACCATTCCCATTACTACATCACCAACGACGACTCCGTCAATGACGACAACTGTAACTGAAAATCCTACAACAGATGTTTCTACCACAGATGAAACCACGTCAGAAGAGACAGAACCATCCACTGCGATTTTGACGACAACGAACACAAAAGGAATGTCGTCTGAAAAATCTACAACAGTTGTTTCTACTAAAGGTTCTACAAGTATTACAGGGACAGAACCATGGACTATATTAACTACAATTCCCATTGCTACATCACCAACGACGATTCCGACAATGACGACAACTGTAACTGAAAATCTTACAACAGATGTTTCTACCGCAGATGAAACCACGTCAGAAGAGACAGAACCATCCACTGCGATTTTGACGACAACGAACACAAAAGGAATGTCGTCTGAAAAATCTACAACAGTTGTTTCTACTAAAGGTTCTACAAGTATTACAGAGACAGAACCATGGACGATATTAACTACAATTCCCATTGCTACATCACCAACGACTACTCCGACAATGACGACAACTGTAACTGAAAATCCTACAACAGATGTTTCTACCACAGATGAAACCACGTCAGAAGAGACAGAACAATCCACTGCGATTGTGACGACAACGAACACAAAAGGAATGTCGTCTGAAGAATCTACAACAGTTGTTTCTACTAAAGGTTCTACAAGTATTACAGGGACAGAACCATGGACTATATTAACTACAATTCCCATTGCTACATCACCAACGACGATTCCGACAATGACGACAACTGTAACTGAAAATCTTACAACAGATGTTTCTACCGCAGATGAAACCACGTCAGAAGAGACAGAACCATCCACTGCGATTTTGACGACAACGAACACAAAAGGAATGTCGTCTGAGAAATCTACAACAGTTGTTTCTACTAAAGGTTCTACAAGTATTACAGGGACAGAACCATGGACTATATTAACTACAATTCCCATTGCTACATCACCAACGACGATTCCGACAATGACAACAACTGTAACTGAAAATCCTACAACAGATATGTCTTCTACACATGAAACCACGTCAGAGGAGACGGAACCATCTTCGTTATTAACAACGTTCCCAATTACTACATCACCAGTAACATCAATTTCATCAACCAGAACTGAAATATTGCATTCAACCACTCCAAATCCTACGATAAATAATTCTACTATAGGTGATACACTGCCAGTAGAGACAGAACCATCAACCAAATTAGAGCGTACAATGATACCAAACACAACATTGAATGACAACTTTACTACCTCTAATACATCGGACACCACGTATACCATCCCGTTCACATCTGTCAATGTTACGTCTTCAGACATAACTACAGAAATGACTCCTGTCAAAAATTTAACAACAGTAGTGACGACAACAATGTTACCAAACACAACACTGAATACTAACCTTACCACGACAAATACATCGGACACTACCATTCCGTTCACATCTGCCAATGTTACGTCTTCAAACCTTACGACAGAAATGACTCCTGTCAAAAATGTAACAACAGTAGTGACGACAACAATGTTACCAAACACAACACTGAATACTAACCTTACCACGACAAATACATCGGACACTACCATCCCGTTCACATCTCTCAATGTAACGTCTTCAAACCTTACGACAGAAATGACTCCTGTCAAAAATTTAACAACAGTAGTGACGACAACAATGTTATCAAACACAACACTGAATACTAACCTTACCACGACAAATACATCGGACACTACCATTCCGTTCACATCTGCCAATGTTACGTCTTCAAACCTTACGACAGAAATGACTCCTGTCAAAAATTTAACAACAGTAGTGACGACAACAATGTTACCAAACACAACACTGAATACTAACCTTACCACGACAAATACATCGGACACTACCATCCCGTTCACATCTGTCAATGTTACGTCTTCAAACCTTACGACAGAAATGACTCCTGTCAAAAATTTAACAACAGTAGTGACGACAACAATGTTATCAAACACAACACTGAATACTAACCTTACCACGACAAATACATCGGACACTACCATTCCGTTCACATCTGCCAATGTTACGTCTTCAAACCTTACGACAGAAATGACTCCTGTCAAAAATTTAACAACAGTAGTGACGACAACAATGTTACCAAACACAACACTGAATACTAACCTTACCACGACAAATACATCGGACACTACCATCCCGTTCACATCTGTCAATGTTACGTCTTCAAACCTTACGACAGAAATGACTCCTGTCAAAAATGTAACAACAGTAGTGACGACAACAATGTTACCAAACACAACACTGAATACTAACCTTACCACGACAAATACATCGGACACTACCATCCCGTTCACATCTCTCAATGTAACGTCTTCAAACCTTACGACAGAAATGACTCCTGTCAAAAATTTAACAACAGTAGTGACGACAACAATGTTATCAAACACAACACTGAATACTAACCTTACCACGACAAATACATCGGACACTACCATTCCGTTCACATCTGCCAATGTTACGTCTTCAAACCTTACGACAGAAATGACTCCTGTCAAAAATTTAACAACAGTAGTGACGACAACAATGTTACCAAACACAACACTGAATACTAACCTTACCACGACAAATACATCGGACACTACCATCCCGTTCACATCTGTCAATGTTACGTCTTCAAACCTTACGACAGAAATGACTCCTGTCAAAAATTTAACAACAGTAGTGACGACAACAATGTTATCAAACACAACACTGAATACTAACCTTACCACGACAAATACATCGGACACTACCATTCCGTTCACATCTGCCAATGTTACGTCTTCAAACCTTACGACAGAAATGACTCCTGTCAAAAATTTAACAACAGTAGTGACGACAACAATGTTACCAAACACAACACTGAATACTAACCTTACCACGACAAATACATCGGACACTACCATCCCGTTCACATCTGTCAATGTTACGTCTTCAAACCTTACGACAGAAATGACTCCTGTCAAAAATGTAACAACAGTAGTGACGACAACAATGTTACCAAACACAACACTGAATACCAACCTTACGACGACAAATACATCGGATACTACCATCCCGTTCACATCTGTCAATGTAACGTCTTCAAACCTTACGACAGAAATGACCCCTGCCAAAAATGTAACAACAATCGTATCGACAACTTTGGTACAAAATGCAACATTGGGTGAAAACCTTACAACCTCTGCTACCCTTTCTTTCTCAACGGCGGAAGGCACAACCAAATATACAGATATTTCCTCTACAAAAGTAACCACGGCACGAGAGCTGACTACTTTACCACCATCAACAATAACATTCCAAACGACTCCAGGATTTACCACAGAAACCGTAACACCTACGATAGCAAAAACAACTTTAGAGCACTTTTCATCTGAATGGACGACTACTTCCAGAAGTACTTCAGATGTGACCACGTTGCCCAAACTGTCAACACTTTCAACAAGAGGAATACCTTTAACAACATTAACTACTTCAACGACAACAACTACAGTCCTGCCAACGACAGGTAATACCAGTAACAAGGAAATTGTACATGCATTCCATCCTATCCTACATTTTCAAGGATTTCAGTTTTATTCAAGGTGATAAGGACATTTTTCCAGTAAATTTAAAAGATTTGAAGGTAAAATGCAACTGTAACTTAATCCCGTAATTCTATTTAAAATCATTCTATATAATACTGAGCTCACTTCTCACAGTTTGGCATTGGTAGAACGTCTGGTTGTACGTACCTCCTGCCTATAATTACGCAAGACTTCATAGGAACAATAATGATGGTAGTGAACTTATAATTTAAGCAACTCAGAAGATTTGCACTAGATCTAATCTGTATGAGAATGTATTCATCGCAAGTTTTTACACGCCGTGAAATTCATAACACCTTTTAGTTATTTAATTTTCTCTTCTCAGTGGAATACCTTCAGCGTATAATTGTTGTTCCTCATCTTCTTTCGTTTCCACCAACATTGGAAGTTGATTATTTCCTTGGGTTCATGGATTATGACTTAAGAAACAGTACACGGATGCGAGTGAAGGAAACGACTGGTCTTGATGAATATGGTCCATTCTATGGTGGCTTAATAAACAAATTTTCAAGTGTCTTACCAAAGCAATACGAAAATACTAACAAACGGTCTTCCTTAGAACTTTTAACTGGTTATAACGTTTATGTGTACATGTCTACAACGATTAAAACCACATCGTCTTTCCTCTGCTACCCCTTGACTGCTCTAGACACTGATTACGTAATCATGGCAATGGACCGTGAATCAACAATTTTGATTACATCTTCGCAGAGCGATACTGAGGTGTTTGTATTTTTCCAAGAAAGTTGGAAGTTTGGAGATTACACTTACAATTTTAACTCCCCTTTGAGATTATTTCTCGATGATTTGGAGACTTACGTAATAACAAACATATCCAATGCGCATGGAATATACGTAAAATCAACAAAACCAGTAGCAGTAATGATGGAACTTGGTTCCATTTCGACGAGTGAATGTTTTTCCAGAACATATCTCCCACCTTTAAGTAAGTGGGGACTAGAGTTCTCGTTTGTGACTTCTAAGCAGAGTACGTACGATTTTAGAATATATGCGGCGTATGATAACACTGAGATAACTCTCACCGCGTCGTCAGAGGAATGTAATTTACAACGCTCACCACTTATCCTGCATGCAATGGCAATGGAAGAGTTTAAGGAAATTGCAAATTGCTCGACAGACATCACGGCTAACCAACCAATCGCTATCCTCTTAACGGAAGTGTCTTTCCTTAATGGTTGTAAGACGATGGTAGTTCCATCAACTGATAAGGCAATTTCAAAGATGCCATTATTTGTTGATAATGCTGCTAATAGCTTACGTATATGGGTTTCCGATGGAAATGAAGAGGGATTATTGTTGGATGATAAACCGACATCGTGGGAAAAGATAGATACAGGCGACAGTGAATATGCAGTTTTCGAAGGAGAGACTACAGCAGGCTACCACACGATTTCGTCAACAGACCCCAGTTCACGTCTCCTCGTTGTATTAAACAACGCACTGTTTGCAGCTCACGAGATTGAAAAAGGTTAGCAAACCTTCGTTTCAAATTATGTCCAATTGCAAACTTAAATTAGTGTAACACTAACAAATAGAGAAACACAATCTTTGGAGTGAGTGAACAATTTTAGCAAGGAATTTCTCGATGCGTCCCTTGATGATACGTTCTGTGTTAGACATGCAACTGTAGCTGATCTTCATGATAATTCCGTTGAATATCTCGTTAAGTTTTTTTTCAAAGTAACTGTTGGTTGAGTTTTTGGTTGAGATTAAAAAATGTAATGCCCACTGTCTTTGCCGAGTTGCTGCTGAATGGTGAGTTGAACTAAAAGATGTTACGTCTTCGGCTGCGTTTGTCTCTGGGTGGTTGGTGCTGTGAGGAAACATTTCACGGAATTCACTAGTTTCCAGGTACATGGAATTACATAAACATACATACATAAATACTATTTAAGAGGTTCATTAACCTTGATAGTAAATGAAAAGTTAATTTGTAAAGTCGATATTTTTTGGCTAAACTAATCTAATGCTATGTAAAAGGCAGGAGAGTTGATACAATGTACGTCGCTTCGGTTATAAACATTTTCAATAATATTACTTTTCGTTAACAGAGATTCCATTCGAAAGTTGTCTGCTTGAATACATTTCCTACAAAGGAGTCCAACTTACTTTTCGAGGTATTATCCCAGGAGAGACCATGAACTCTACGCAAAATTGTTCGAATGACTCATCTAAAGGTAAGTGATTTAATTGGTCTCATGCATTTTACTCTCACTCATCCGCTGATCCATGTTTAATGAGTGTTGCTATCGGTACCCTATAGAATGAATCATGATTGTGCAACATCGTTACCTCGCAATGGCAGTGATTAATGAACCTTACCATCGTGAATTTGTAATACAATCAAGTAACAGTAATTAAAATCCAAACATGTGACTGGATAATGCAGTGTTGTTTTCGTCATAATCATATATAAAATCGAATTATTATAAAAGAAAAGCCTTCAAAGAAATATTGATTTTATTACGTTTATCATCAGCCAACGAGCCTCTTGCAACTAGAGAATGCACGGAAGGCGGTTGGACGGATCCTATTTTGACGGAATGCTATACGTCCGAAGAAGCTGTGGATAAAATTGAGGAAATTGCAAATGTATGTCATGATCAGTTCTTTCTTTCATTGCTTTAATTATCTATTGTGTGAAAACAAATATACAAATTTAACCTCCAGGAACTACGAACAATCTGCTTTCCTATCACAGACAAAGTCATTGTGAAACAGGATGGACATTGTTTTCGCCGATTTATTTACATTAATTTGCCTTACTTCTCTACTATATCGTCTTGCCATTAGAATTACATTGTGACGAAAGGTGGAGAATTTGTCGCAAATCTGTCACTTCTTATCTAATGTTTCAAGTTGTAGGTCATAAAGTCACAAAAACACTGGATGTCTACTTTATGAGTCTATTACAACTTCATAATATAGATAAGCATGGTGGTTGAACTGAATAACAATTTCTCAGTGTTTTACATGTTAAGATATATACAACAGAAACATGCACACTTTACATCTAAGCGGAAGATAAATATTGTATCCATTGTAGATAACGGTCACTGAAGATAACGTAGAGGAGGTTGCGGACGATTTGGCACTTGTGACGACACAGACGGATGATCTTAACGTGGAAGAAATTGACAATGTTGCTCATTCCTTGGAGGCAATAGCTGAGACAAACAGTTCGTCACCTGAAGTAAGACTTTGTTATATTCCGATAAACTGTTTATAACTTTGAAGCCGTTTTCCACTTACCTAACCACAACAGGCTCTCTTGTTTGATAGATAACTAATCTGTTCGACTGTGTAGAGTTTGTATTATTGAATTCGTGGCCAGTGGAAAGCATGACGGTGATAATTTTTTCCTTGTACTTAAATAAATAACTAGTTATTGTTTTCTTCCACTCTTTATACTGAGAGCCTATTTTACTCACCTGAGGGTAGGACCGGAGCTACAACGTCATCCAGAATTTTCTCATATGGAGGAACTGCAACGTTCACGAAAAGAAGACTATCAAGTGCCAAGGAAAAAGAAAAAATATGGGGTGGAGGCTGATTAACAGCAGAACTATCTAAGTAGAGCGCCACGATTAATTGAAGCGTAAAAGGAACCTTTTGTCTTTCCACACTATCCAGTTGACCGGAAACAGCACTTCCCGAGTGTCATGAGCTGCATTTACCAATTCCTTGAAATAGAAATCTCATGCCTGCAAATTTCTCAGTCCATAGACAAAAATCATCTACAAAAATTACATATCAGATAGGTTGTAATGATACAAAGGCACGACTTATCCCTTTTTCTTGGTGTACTTGGCAAAGAATAGGCGAATGCCCCATATATTTAGTCCCACACTTTTTTCACTGACATCTGGAATAGCATTTGCTGACTTTTGACTAATCACTATACATAATTTATTTATAAAGCCAGAAAAAAGGGAAAAGACAGTAAATACAAAATGAATCAGGTTAACTGACGTGGGTCCAGGGAATTTTGATGGGGTGATCACCAGTCACGGGTGCGGTTTCAACAACTGTACCAGGTATAAACCAAAAACAAAATCTAGTGCACTATTTTGCATCTTTTAAAGTCACATTTGCTATGAAGCCACCAGAGTCTAGTGATGGTGTGCGGGACACATATTGCCATAGGTCATTGATGGGACACATATCTGAATGTTCAGGGTCTTTTGGCGGTATTGCCTGAAGTTGTAGCGATTTTGATCGCACCGCAGGATCTTCTAAGCCGTCCACCACCATCATCGGTTGAAGCAAAGTGAACAAGAAAGGTTTTGTTTCTCATAGATGGAAACGGCACTTCCTTGTGTCGTAAGCTGTACGTACCCCCAGCCGTGAAATAAAAATTTCATGTCTAAAATTTCTCGGTTAATGAGAAAACACCAATCTTTTGAAAAATGGTACCCTTATTTGGAATGCTTTTGTTTAGAATATTTCAAACTATTAATTTGCTTTGGCGGTTTTCCGGTGACCGTGTGTTAATCTTAAGGTTTTCCTCAGCAATATTACAGTCTCCTGCATATAACAAGCGGAGCGTCACCATCAGTTGGTACGGAGTTTGCAAGAAAATGGTCGGCCGAAAAAGCTCCACAATCATTGGTAATCACATGACAAGGGGGGGGGGGGGAGTACTACACATTTGCTTTCCTGATGAATAGTGGTTTGTAGAAAAGTTTCTCCAATATTTTTACACTAACGGTTATTTTTATATTTCCTACAATTGCCGATGATATTGCACCAGGAAAATGGAGCTATAGTATTGGTACTGCTAAATTTTGTAAGTGATAGTAACATTGATTGACAAAATGTTGGCATACGATAGAGGAATAAAAGGATCAAAAGAGTGATGACTGGCATGAATAGGACTCGAACTCCCATTTGCGAAATTTTTCAATTAACTTTTAACTACAAGGACAACCTGTTGCAATGTTTTCGTCTCTTGATCAATTGAAGTTTTTTTTCCAGAATTTTTTTTCCAGAATAGTTTATTCAATAGTATTTACTTTCTAGGGATACTAGTTATTACTTCTTTTTTTTTGGAGAAATTTTCAACTACCAGGTGACCCTCGACAATATATGGTGTAATGTTTTGCATCTTTTGTAGTTACATTTGTTTTCTCGAGAACCTCTAGTTCTGGAAAAGATATTGAAACAAGTTCCACTTTGGGGGGGATTGTTCTTTACTTACTTTGCTGTAACCGTCGATGATTGCGTAACAAATTGGAACTATAGTTCTTGCACCCATAACATTTGTAAATCAAAGTCCCCAATTAATCGCGCAGTTTATCGTATCCAATGTAACAAAGTTTGTTTCCTTGCCAAGAAACTTAAATCTAACTTCTACTCTAGAATGGTCGAGGATTGTGGTCCTGACCAGAAAAAACTTTTTACTATCACAAAAAGGTTCCTCAAGAACAATAAATCAGACAATGAACGTTTAATGTACTAACCTGATGAACTTCCTGATAAGATTTGTTCCTTTCTTACCGATAAGATGGTTAAGATTCGTAAGAGAATTACAATCACTCAGTGTCTGCCCCTCACTGATCAAGTCTTATCATCTTCCCCATACTCAAGAAAGAACCGCTAGATCCAAATGATTTGGCTAATTATCGGCCAATTTCCAATCTGAGTTTTGTATGTAAGGTATTAGAAAGGGTTGTTGCTGATAGACTTAATGAACATCTTCCTACGAATAATCTCTTGGACCCTTTTCAAAGTGCCTATAGGTCATTTCATTCCACTGAATCTGCACTTCTACGTGTTCATAATGATATTGCCCTAGCTCTTAATGATCGTAAAATGGTCCTTCTTGCTCTGCTTGACTTGAGCGCGGCTTTTGACACCATTGATCACAACATTCTGTTAGATCGTCTCAAAAATCGCTTTGTATTCAAGGAAATGCACTAACCGCTCTCAAAAAGTTTTCATCAATGGCACGTTTTCAAATCCAGCTACTATTGAGTTTAGAGTTCCTCAGGGTCCTGTATTAGGCCCAATTCTTTTTACCATGTGTGTTTCACCCATGTCTGAAATTGCCAAGCGGCACAAAATTGATTATCATTTTTACGCTGATGACACCCAGCTCTACCTTGCTTTTGATCCAGTAAAAACTCCCACAGCAGATCTTGAGGCTTGTATCCTTGATTTGCAAAATTGGCAATCCACCAATTTTCTGAAACTCAATCCAAAGAAGACTGAACTTGCATTATTTGGTTCCTCACACAATCTTGCAAGGATAAGCACCTTATCCCTCAGTATTGAAAATGTTAATATTAAAGCTGTTGACAAAGTTAAAAACCTTGGTATGTATCTTGATTCTACTTTATCTATGGAAAGGTTTGTCAATGAAAAGTTCAAATTCTGTTCTTTTTATCTTAGAAATATTGCTCGTATTCGTCATTATCTTACTCCTTAAGCTACCAAACTGCTTGTTCATGCTTTTGTAATATCTCGAATTGATTATGGAAATTGTTTACTTTTTGGCATAAACTCCAGTTTGTTACGTCGACTCCAGGTGTTACAAAACAATGTTGCCAGGTTAATTTATAATCAGAGTCGTTCCTGCCATGCTACGCCTCTCCTTCTTGAGTTACACTGGTTACCAGTCAATCAAAGCATTATTTTTAAAATTCTTGTTTTTGTTTTTAACTGCTTGAATAATAGAGCCCCCACTTACCTGTCTCAACTGATCTCACCCTACAAACAGAATCGTTATCTTCGTTCAGCCTCCACAAACTTACTTGTCACTCACAGATCATTAAATAGATATGGCGACAGAAGTTTTTACTTTGCTGCCCCTCGCCTCTGGAATAATTTTCTAACCACATACGTAATGCTGCCTCTTTAAGTTCTTTTAAACGTTCCCTTAAGACTTACCTTTTCATAGAATGTTTTAATCTTAATTAGTCCTTTTGCTTTGATCTGTGCTCTGTTCTGTGCTGTAGTTACTTTGTATTTGTTTCCTTGATTTCTAAGCTTTTATCACTTTTTATGGTTGTATTTGCCTCTTGTTTTACATTGTTTTATATTTTATTTTATTGTATTCTATACACTCTATTTGTTATGCGGTTTGTGCCTTTTAAGATAAAGCGCACTTACAAGTGTCTTAATGATAATAATAATAATAACCATCTTGATGAGAAAAAAATAACGTAATAGTATATCGATAGGTGGGTATAGCATGAGATGGGTTATGTTTGGCAAGGGAGAGGATTGTAAGGGATAGGGTGTTCCAATCCCCTTTGGGAAATTTTTGACCGACTATAGGTAAGCGACGATGCAATCTGGTGCAATGTTTATCATCAATGCGAAAGAAAAGGTTATCTGAACACCACGTAGACAATTTTCCCACATAATCAAAGCTATGAAAACATTTATAAGTAAATCATGCAGTGGTTGTAGAGCATTTTCATTTGAAAGTTGCCGGGTTGGGGTGACATCGTTTTGTTCTACTTTCTGTTGGGGTTGATTTGTATTTGTGGGAAGCTTGGAAAGTGGATGGTTTTCACGTTTCTTCTCTGTTAATCGAAGTAATACTACAAACACACACACACAGGTAGTACTTGTCGAAGCAAAGCATTAATGATGTTTAGTTGGTAATTGGTCAATATCACACATTTACTAATTACATCAAGGAGATTTTCTTGTAACAGGCCATGGCTAAGTTCGTCAGTTGCCCATGATCACAATATCAGTTATGCAAGCAATCATTATTATTGTATTATCTATGCCTCTTTTGAATTAGTTTGGTCAGATCTTTGAACTAAAACTTCGCTTATACTTTAATATCCCATTCAGGTAACAGAATCTGTTGTAGGAACGGTGAACAATCTCATGGAAGTAGAGGAGAAAGAGCTTGAGCAGGCAGAATCGACAGCTAGCGTCGTATCCTCCCTCGAGCAGCAAGTTTCGAACGTCCAAGAAAGTCCAGATAACTTTACCGATGTTCAGGACAACGTTGGCGTTAAGGCGGTTAAACTGGATCCGGACATTACAAACGGGGTCACGTTCTTAAACGTACCGTCGACGAATGTATCCAACGATGACATTCTGGATGCTGATCTTGACGAGGACGGTACACAACTATACAACAGCGAAGAAGAAGTCAAACGGGAGAACAGCACGTCTTCAATATATCTTTCGATGGGGGTCTTGGAGCTCGCATTAGAAAGTAGCTCAGTTTTTTTAATGTTATCAGTGTATTTAATATTCTCCTTTACAATGCTATAGTGATATCTACAAGTGTGAGATTGCTTAACTTCCACATCTACGTCTTCGGATCGAAGCCATAACTAGTGTCTATTGACGTATATAGGGCCATATCAAGTGCATTGGCACTGCTCAATTTCTTGGATACTCTGTTTCCCCGCAAGCTCAAAGAAGTCAGTTGCACGTGGAAAGTTGCTTTCAATCATGGGCGCAGACCAATGATGGGACGTTGTTTGTGTGCAAGTGTACCTCGCAGATTGTTGGAAATACCTTTCACAGACTCAGAGATGCTTCCAGACCATCTTAATGTTTTGAATTTTATGGTTAAGAAATTTAGTCAAGGGAAGTGCATGGGCAATACTACAAAAAGAAAAAAGAGAGAAAAATTCAGGCAACAAATAACTTAAGTGTCTCTAGTAGTATTTCTCGTCTTTTATCATTTGCCAATGCTGAGTTAAAATGCACCAAAGTTCATCACAACGAAATTCGAAATGTAGCGTTTGGTGAGGACAATTTGATGGGGGGGGGGGGGGAGGGGGTACAGTAAGTCATGTGTCCACCACTGAAAAGTTTGGTGTGGAAAGGGGCCCTTTATCCCGACCAGGATCTCTTGCCATGCCTTCAACTACGTGGTGGCGAGGTATTATCTATGATGAAAAAATGCATCGTTTTCGCAGAGGCAAAATAGGAGAAGGTAGCGAAAGTTGTATTGGTTAAATTAATAATTGATCATTCACCTTTTCTTTTTCAGAGTACTCCATTCATCTTTTGTATATATTTTGAAATTTGCAGATAATCCGAACAGCTCACAGATTCCAGTCAGCTTCTCAATATTCAAAGATTCTCGACTTTTTCAAACAAGTCAAACCAAGTTAATGTTAAATTCTACTGACAATTTGCCACAAGGAAACTATGAATTTCGAAGGCAGGTGATTGCAAGTCAAGTAATTGCAGCTAAAGTAGAAGGAGTCGTTGTAGAAAATCTCAAGGAAAAGGACTTAATCACCACAAGATTTATAATAAAGCCTGTAAGCATTCTCAGGAATCCTACATCAAGTTTCAGAAGTATTTATTTTATAACAACATAAAGAGTTTTCTTAAAATGCAATGCTCTCGTTGTAATCTTCACGATCTTTAAATGGTAAAAAGTGTAGTGTAAAACCATTAGTATCCTTACTATGTACCTTAAGCGAAAAAAATCTTCACATAAGGGTATCAGCACCCCAACGAAACCTTCACGTTTTCAATAATTTGTTAATTTATGCCATTGAATCTAGGTATGTGGGCATACTGAAAGTGCAAAAAATGCATGAGTATCAGCAATTAATTCATTGCAAAAGATTTTAACTCAAGTACAAAATTATATTGTTTTTGGTCAAACTGATCAATGGTTGTTCGCAAGACTCAGAGTCCGCCAATTTTGTGTTTCTACCTTACTTCTTGGTCTCATTTCACAAATCATTTTGAGAATTATCAAAAAAAAAAAAAAGTAAGAAGACAGAGAAATTCTATTTGTAGTTGTGACTTAAAGATCACTATAGCATTCTTAAGGCAGCGGTAAGGACCTGGTCGTGTTTCAGTATTAAATGACGTGTTTATTTTGGAGGAGGTAACAATACAGTGCAGATGAAATATTTAATAGTACTAAGTAGACAGTGTTAGAAGAATATATGAACTTCAGCTAAAAATATTAACATGGTTTCCTATTTATTTGGTCGAAAAAAAGGATTTAGGAGAAAACGAGACAGTCTTTAAACAGAGGTGTGTCTACTGGAGAGAAATTCAAAACTCAGAAGGCCAATGGGTAGATGATGGATGCGAAACAACCGAAGAAGATAATAGAACTGTATGCACTTGCAATCATCTCACAAATTTTGCTGTTTTGGTCGTAAGTATTTATTTGATATCTTTTAATCAATTCTTTCTCGTGTGAACCTTGCATTATGCAGTTTTAGATCGTCGAATCTGATATTAACAACCAACTGCAGCGGGTTGGGCCACATTGTAGGTGCACACATAGAGCAGCACATAAAGGACATAGAATGTGGAGATCACGCAAAGCAGCTATGATTTCATCACCATTACGAAAGCTCTCTAAACACTGAGGACAATTTGCTTGCTTCCGCATGTAAATACTGTGTGGGAAAAACCTAGTCTTATATCGTAAAGATCCGGTTTATTTACAGACTCAGATATAAACAATTTCTGTAGTCCTAAGTTGTTGATTAGTCTGGGCAATGTGTTCTCCATGCTCTATAATCCATATGAAATGTAACTAAACCTACCATATACGCACTGCGCTTTCTTCGTTATATCACTAAGCGTGCGTAGTAGGCTACATAGCGTTTACTGTGTATCGACATTGGATAGGACAAGCGTTACACCACACAATGTAGTTTTCATTAATTTGAAAGTTTCCGTATGGATTTTAAAAGGTATTTCCAGGGAAATGCTGTAACGATCACAACATTGATAATGTCGTTACAAAAGAACGTATGTTCTGGTTTGTGAATTAATGTACTACCGGGAACATACTTCAGTCTCTGACCTCATGAGTAGACCTGTGGCCTTGGGAGACAGTTTGGTAAAAGTATTGTTGAACATCAAAGAAAAAACATAAGATCGTTTTACATGCATGGAAACTGATAAATTATTGACGATTTTTTTTTTAGAGTGAATGTAATATCACAGTAGTTTAGAGTCAAAAAAGTCCAATTGGTTCGCTTTGGAACATGTGAATAAATGACGTCAGTGACGTGGATCGTAATTGGATTAAATCCATGTAAAGAAGTAGTGGACGATGAAAAGCTAAACAAAGCAAAAAGAAATACAGAAGAGTCTTCATTGGCCTTAAATGTCTGTATTTCTGTAGGACTTTCAAATAAACAAGCAAAACTCACAAGAGATTATAGTAATAACCTTTAATTACTTAATAACATAATTTCATACATGTATTGGTCATTTACATGCTGTTGTCAATTCAGGGGATTGGTGAACAACTTCCCGACGCAGTGGAGAAGGCGCTTGATGTAATCACCATCATAGGATCTTGCCTGTCCATAGCTGGCCTCACCGCATGCGTATTAACACTAACTCTCATCAAGTGAGTGGACGTCCCGCAGTATTTAAAAACAGATCGCTTTCTTTTCTCGTAAAATTCGTGTACTCTAAGTTGTCTAGATGATTTGAGGATGTAAACATGTCACCAATGTATCAAAGGCCAAGGTTCCTTATTTACCGTCAAATATTTGGATTTAAGCTGATATGTCAGGCGTATAGTTATGACAGGATGAACTTGCCCAAGATAACCACAACTCGTCTCAATGTCTCTTCGCATAAATATTAGTCTATAACTATTTACAAAATGCCAACAAGTATGACATGATTGTATCTTGGGGTATCATCTGACAATGACTTAGAGCAGCTCAGAGATTTTGAATCAAAATGTTTGTATTTGAAACTTTTGAAAACATGACTGTGGCATTATTTCCTTTGAGGAGTTTGTTTTCATTGTCCTCTTTGCAATCTTTCCGTCCTCTTCAGACGTTTACGGGTAAAGCAGAGTTCACAGATACATCTCAATCTTTGCGTGAGCTTGGTCGCCTTCTACATATGCTTTTTGTCCAGCGATCTAGCCTCAGGAAACAACCGACACTGTAAGAATGTTTCATCAGCGATACACTACTTCTGTCTAGCGACAGTGGGATGGATGTCCGTAGAGGCAGTGAACATGTACCTCCTTTTCGTCAAGTACAAGCGCGATGACGTCCGTTTTTTCATACCAGTGTCGGCCGCGTTGGTGTATGGTAAGAATTCATCAACTCCATTGATTGAGGCATGAAAGTTTCATGCAGTGCCCCTGATTAAGAAATTTGAAATGAAACTGGATCAAGGCTTGTGATTTCCACAAAAAAGAAAAAAAAAAAAAGCATTTCAGATGGCGTAGATGGCTAAATCACAAATGTGTAGAATAATAAAATTGCTAGTTAGCAACAAAGATAATTAGTTCAAACAGTCGTAGGTGATTGAGATTCTTGTATCACCTCAAAAACCATGATTTTTAATACCATTTTTACTAAAGTGATTTTTCTTTTCACACGAATTGATTAATTGCAGACATGATTTCCATATTTCAAGGCTGGGTACATACAGTTCAAGCACACCTGGGACGTACCGTTTTCCGTCATCTGGAGTTTTTGGAAAGTTAAAATTTTCTTGTACGCTTCCCGCCAACTAATAGTGGCGCTCCGCTCAGATATCGACATCGCTGATTAGTCACAAACATAATTCGAGAGAACAATCCATCCCAAAATAGAACTACCACTTGGATAGATTGATTTTTCTTTCCCACATGAGTTGAGGAATTGCAGACATGATATCCATATTTCAAGGCTGGGGACATTAAGCTCAAGTACACCCGGGAAGTACCGTTAACTGCCATCTGGGGGTTTTGTAAGGCCAAAATTTCTTGTATGCTCAAATGCGTAGATAGCCCTGCCTTTACTCAACCCCCGTCGCCTTCTCCAAGCTTTCTCTTTTATTTGTTTTGCCTATAATTTGTTTGTTTCGCCTGATAATGTTCTTTTCGTGAAGACTGCATCCCTTTAATTCTTCACTCCCATTGAGAAAGGCATTTCTAGTGTCTGAAATCATGGGGGTAGGGTCGCCACATAGTTATATACAAAAAACAGCCAATCGGCATGTTTTACCTTCACCCCCCACTCACCCCCGCCCCAAACATATGACCCTAGCTACGGCCCTGCTTGTAGTTTATGGATTTAATCAATCGATGTTACTAATTTTAAACTCACCTTGTCAAAAAACTAATACGTACTTTATGTTTTTTTTTTTTTCAGGCTTATCACTAATACCTGTCATCGCGGTAGCCGTAATTGAGGACCTAGCGACCTACACAGACGCTTATGCGTAAGTTATGTAATACCTCTTGCCAGCCTACGATTATGAAGGCACTGTATGCGATATATTGAAATATCTGAGAAATCAGAACCATAATACAGCTTTTCTGCTCTCAACTCTGTGATGGGGATATTTTTATACTTTTGAGATATGAATCTAACTTCTAGTATTTCAAGATGAGGCGCCATTATGCATACCTGAATAAATTCAAAATACGAATTATGGACATTTGGAGGAATTTAATCACATCCAGGCTGAAATTTGTATTGTTTTTTCCGACGTATGTCAACTTACTAATTGAGGAATGTAACTAACAGTATAGAGTATAGTAGATCTAGTACTATCATTTGACAATAATTGATATCTACTCATGAACCTCGTGATACAGGTTGCATCTTACTTTTGAAATAATTACTTTTGATTTATTCCCTTGATACACAGGTGTTTCTTGCCGAAAGGAAAGTCTCTTTACTTTGGTTTCATCCTTGAAGTTCTTATCATGGTAGCATTCAACATTTTCATTTTCACTCTTGTTCTCCGGAATGTCGT
Organism: Stichopus chloronotus; assembly: GCA_021234535.1. NCBI lineage: Eukaryota > Metazoa > Echinodermata > Holothuroidea > Aspidochirotida > Stichopodidae > Stichopus > Stichopus chloronotus. The sequence goes on from CM037844.1 coordinate 12,817,338, forward strand.
TTTTCGGCCCATGTTGTCCACTACATCCCAACGGAACAAGAAGAAAGAAATGTTCTCAAGGATGCAACAGTTTGTCCTCTTTTGGATGTTGCTAGGACTTTCATGGATCTTTGGGTTCCTGGCTATGATCCCAGGGAGAAAGACCGTTGCTTTAGAGATACTATTCTGCATATTTACCTCGATTCAAGGGTTCGCACTGTTCATCTTCATTTGCCTCAAAAACCCAGAGGTCAAAAAGAAGTTCCTCAAAACGAAATCGTACCTCACGGAGTACACGTCCGGGAGGGGCACCGAAAAGACGACCAGCGGTAGTAAGAAAAGCGCCACGTGGAACAGCAGAGAGGAAACTAGTACAGACGCTTCTGATTTTAACGCTAAAAAACGACCTCCATACCCTTCTTTATCCACTATAGATGAGACTTGAAAACTCAACTATTGTTGACAGGTACATACGTTTGTTTGTAGTCAAGATTGGTCAAGACCCTAGTACTAGTAAGTGCCGCATTTGAGAATTTCATGAGCTGGTCCCAATCTACGCCCTCTATACGTTCAGAAATTCTCGGCTCTGTACTAGGGTGTTGGTTATTATTCTGGAGCAAATCAAGCTGTAAAATGTCGAGTTTAAAGGGCGCCCTCGATTATGCCTTGTAACAGGAAAAAGTATTTTAACGTCTTTGACCAGGACTAGTTTGTTTGGTTTTCAGAGATCGGTATTATACATGTTACACGAAAAAAAAGTAAAGGGAAGGATCCATCCTTTCGGTATTGCTATCGTCCAGGTGCCGAACTTTGTACATTTATTAAATATTACTGTAAAAAGTGCTGTTTTCTGCTTTGCTTTTAACCAGTTCTCGACGTGTAGAAGGAGCACTTTAAATAAAAGAGTGGGTTGTATCACGTGAGTGGATGCAATGGTATCAAGCTATTTATAACTCAACTACACAAAAACTCCTTCAGTCACCGAATCGAATTTAGCTACAACGTGTATACATCCCAGAAAAGATTACAGATGTGTTATATGGTACTGTTAATATTTAATGTACCACAAGAATATGTTTTTTTTTCTTCTAAATTTGACCAGAAATGAGCATTGATTTGCTTAATACTTTTACAGATTTGGTAAGATATAGTAGAAGTAAACCTCTGAAATAACTTCGAGAGTCTTTATATTCAGCTGTCTGTGATATTGTATTTTTTTTATAACCTCTCAACCTTTAATCCTGATAGGAATGATTTCAAAAATTGTGATGGCTAATGGTCTTTTGATGACTGTCACAAATCAGTTTCGTTAATGCCGACCCTTAAATCAGCAGGCTCCTCCGATGGTCTCTCTACCACATCTTTTTTTCAGTGATTCCAACTGGTCGTAGGCCTCTTGGTGGAGAGGGGGGGGGGGCACTCTAAATGACGCCTTTGTAGTCAATGCCTTGTCCAGCGAGTATTACAAAGGACTTATTTCTTTCATTTGTAAACAAGGGAAAGATCCTTGTCACTTTAATAATTACAGGGGTGGTATAACTTTGTTGAATATCGATAAGAAAAGCTGTGCTGAAGCATCCCCTGGTAGAATGAAAACCGTTATTAAAGATGTGATTGATGGAAATCCCACGGGGTTCCTTTTTTAACAGGTTTAGAGAGGAGAAGATAACATTTACCTTAAACCTTACTACGCATATTGCAATAATGAAATGCGTCTCTTGTTATCAATTTTGAGAGACTTTTGATTGTATGGAATAAAATTTGTAGACAGGTATATAGATGAAGTACATTGATTTTTGGCTTAGTTTGCGTAATGGGGTTTTCATGGAGTATTTCACCGGCTGCATGCTGTCTCAGACAAGGGCTGCAGACTCAGTTCTTATTAATTTATTTATAATCTGTGAAGAAATTGATCTATCACGATAAGATAATCATAATAAGAGGATGGATGTTCACGGTCATGAAGTTAAAATGTTGCAATATGCAGACGACACCGTATTTTTTAAATTCACATCCTGTTTTGAAATTTGCAGCGTTATCTCCAGCTTTCTGTCATACGTTGAACAACTGTTTCATGGGGGACAATTCTTGTAATACGTTGGCACTCAAGTATCTCATGGAGTTTTTAAATATTAGATTGTAAATATTACTTGTTGCAAGTTACAAAACAGACCACCATTATTGACTGACGATTTTATGAAATGAAGTTTGTTATTGATGGAAAACATTGTATGTACGAAACCAGATTGTTTCAAAGAGTTCTTTTCCCAGATTTATTTGCATAAGAAATTGTGTTTCACAGAGGCCTACCTGTTTATCTTTGTTCGTTGATATGTTACTTCCTATCCTTTTTGATGACTTCCACGTGTATCTCTAAATATTGAGTTGGAAAATGGTGTAAATATGATTTATTTTGTTTCACTATATTCATGGTCACAAATAAACTAATTATCGAAAGATTCAATTATAATATCAATTGCTTTATATTTATTTAGGATTCTTGAATCTTTGACACCTTATATACATTTATCTGTGGTGCTTATATGATCTTGAAATAAACGAGATGGAAACGGTGTCACCTGTAGTAGACTGCATGCAGTTAGATTGAGGCGGTAGTAAACTTCGAGTGAGATGAAACATATATATATATAGATATAGATATATAGACATATAGATATAGATATATAGACATATAGATATATAGATGTACAGATATATAGATATATTTTAAACTGCAGAATATATTATTAGACTTAAATTAAACTTAAAGACTAATCATACTTGTCATATTATTTAAAAAGTACACAACTTTTTTACAACTATTGTATTTTTATATTCACTTAGGTTGAAACTTCCTTGTTGTACAGATAGACACTGCATTACATGCAAACTCTCACTATCTGATGCCTTAAACATACTCAGACTAAAAAAGCTGTCTTCCTTCTGCTGTAGAACATAACTGTTGTTTGCTTTGACGGCATAGGTAAAACCAATAGGTAAGCCTATACTGATTAGATTAACTCAGAAGAGCTACTTCAAAAAGTCGAAATTCGACATTCGGAGACATGTCCTTGATGGACCTCAGCGTTGCTCGATAGGGTGTAATCACCAGTTTTGGTTGTCGGGTAAGTGCTGTTTTCAGAAACTTTCTTGCTGTCTTTCCTTTTGAGACAAATCCTCAATTTTCTGAGGGTCCTAACCACCTCTGGATTTTTAGCACATATGAATATGAATAATATAAACCCTTGAATAGACGTGAAAGCACAAAATAAAATCACAATCGCATCAGCTGTAGCACCGGGGATCATCGAAAGGAAACCGAATATCCAAGAGATGCCGAGGATGGTCCAGAATAGAAGAAACTGCTGCACTCTGGTAAAACACTCCTTCTTTTTGTGTCGTTTCGCAGTCGTCGATAGAATCGGTCGGCAGACGACACCGTGAATCAGCAGAAGGAACACGACGACGTTGACAAGGAAGAGTAGGAAGACTTCTAGGAGCAAGCCAAAATATAGAGCCGCACCCATCGGCAAGAAGCAACTGAAAATAAAGTACGTTACACAATACGGTATACCCCCGCAGAGAAAATTTCAAATGTGTAGAATTTATGGTATCCCTTACATAACAGTTTGTCTTCCGAGCGCATAAAGAGAAAATGAGGATTGCATAGAACCACTTAACGCTGTTTACTAAAGAATTTCTCAAAATTTGAAAGACAATTAATCATATTTGGTATATATTGGGTATCCACAAGTGAAAATTGTCTTTGTGTCCGTATTGAAATTCATTAAAAGGCTTAGACACTGTGACGTATCAAGGACGCGATCCTGGAGGAAGGGGTAGTATCCCCTCCATGAAGATGAATAGAGGGAATGAAATTCAACGTATCCTGTATCTAAACATCTGGGCTATTAATAGTTCTCTAATTATATATCTAAACATCATAATGCACTTACAAACTTTACAGCTATATCTAGATGTATTTCTAGCCATTATTTTTTAAGAATACTTGCACCGTTATATATACCATAATATTACCTCTGTGAGATAGCAAATCTATGCATGTAGGACAACATGCATTAAGCAAATATTTTTAAAAGGGGAGCACCTCTTCCCTTTGGACACCAGCTTCGGGACGACCTGGCTAATGCTTCCATCATCCGATCCCTCCCACTCTTTAAAAGATAACATACAGACCCCCCCCTACACACACACATATATGTATCTTACTAATCAGACGCCGTTCTTGTAGTGAGGAGAGCAACGCAAAGGACCGGAACAAGTGAGCCACCTGAGAAGGAAAGCAAAGCCAAGCAAGACGGCCTTTAAAATTTTAAAATTTGGATTTTGATTAATGACACCTGCAATATGTAACATGGTAAGTGACAGAACCGTAATATTTGTATAGGAATAGACAATAGTGGTGGTGTCGATGAAGGGACGATGTTTGTAGGAGGAGGAAACACCAACCTCAAAAGTGTACCCCCCCCCACAAAAGTGCACCCCCAAAGTGTAGTGAATGGTTGAAAATGCTCACCGTATACAAATATGCAGGATATTGGAAAGAAATGTCGAATTTCTGTCCTTCCCAGTTTGACAAATAACAAATAAATATCCAAGGCCTCAACGGACATCCAGCCAACGGTGACAAGACAGAAATAATGAATTAAGCTGGAAATAATCTTGCAGAGTTTTGTACTGTCTGTGCCACCACATAGAAATGTCACATAAAATGCAATCAAGGACAGACACAAGTTGACGTGTATTTTGGAACTTCGCTTTTTTCTCATCGGTCTGTGGAGAGGAAAGAAAAAGTATTTTACAACAATGAAATACTGTTTAAACGAGAGAAATACAAAATTAAATTCATCTTGTACATTAATGCAGTCAGCAGTGTCATACAAAACATGAATGAAGATGAATGAAGTATGGCGGAACTTTGAATTGCTAGTCTCCTCATAAGATCTTCTTCTTCGAAACCTGAATGTGCCCCCCCCCACCACCCTAAGAATATCTGGATGTATGTATAAATGCATTGAATAAATAAATTGCTTAAATGTTAGGTTTACTGTAGTAAATAAATAGAAGTGGTAACATGTAAAAAAATTGAGGTGACGTTTCCATGTAATATATTTTCAATATCTAAAACAAAACAAATACATGATTAAAACCATGATGAAAGCATAATTTTTTTCCATATCCGTCATCGTAATTAATCAAATATATTCCGTCCGTGGCATTTTTCGGTTTATATAGAATAATAATGATAATCTGTAATGAAAAAAATATAACCACATCCCATTAAAATATTTAAGACGGTTTCATATTAATCACACTTCCTCAGAAATTCAACGTCTAGTTGCAAGCTCAAGATACATGTCCTACGACAGCTCTTTAAAGCTACTCACTTTATCAATATTAAGGTTAATATTGTCGCGGATAAGCCGACAATTGAGAATGAAGAGCCCACCCAAGTGATGACTTGAAGAGTTAGCTTGACGGACGGAGGAAGATCAGATCCAATTCCCTGCATAAAGAAAAAATGTAGCACGTGTCACTCGGTAAAGCAGAAAACAATCAACCAACAAGGGACATCCAAAAGATCATCCTAAGGATTATATATATATATATATTTATATTTATATATATATATATATATATATATATATATATATATATATATATATATATATATATATATATATATATATAGGTACAAAACAACAATTGAAAGAAAGATAGGGATGAACAAACTTTTACAGTATCTTTACCTTCTCCCATTAATTAATTTATAGTTAGTAGATTAGTAACAAGTTTTGTAATTGTATTACTTGCAACGTTATTCAGTCATCTACTTACGACCAGGACAGCAAAACTTGTGAGATGGTTGCACTCGCATACCACAAGAGGGTGTTCGTTGGTAAGTTTACATCCTTCTGTGGACCATTCACCATAACCGCTCCCTTCCTGCTCACTCCAAAATACGCACTTGTATTCCAAGATCACTTCTCCCTCTTCCAATGGCTGCATGATTGTATCATTGATTAACATGAAACAAAGAAAGAATCAAATCTTGATTGATCATCACTTTCAGCATCTGTCTCGTCGAAAAGGACATCGAAGCAACTTCTACTTTACACTAAGGCAGAGTGTATATGTAATTTCCATTATTCTGTGGCAACATACATGTGAAAGAATCACTACCAGTACGCTAGTTACAAGACAAGGTGATGAAAATTCAAGAGAACTTTCTTCCCATTAGATGGATCCCTGAAAAGACTACAAAGTGGTGTGTGTCGCTGTTAGAATGTTTGTTCAACATTTACTAATAAAATTGCCAACCAATTCAAAAATTGATTAGCAAAATTGCTTGTAAATTTATTTCTCAATATTCCGTCTATTGATGTAGTAGTAGAAGTAGAAGTAGAAGTAGAAGTAGCAGTAGCAGTAGTAATAGTAGTAGTAGTAGTAGTAGTAGTAGTGAGTAAAAAAAGCCTCTTAAAAAGACAAGGAATTGAAGATACAACGTTTGATTACGTCATATAGTGTACGTGAACTACATATGACAAAACAATACTTCTTAAAAATACAAGACATTTTTAAAATAAACTTACAGTTGTAACCTGAAATGTAGATACCACTAGAGAATCATTCGGGAGATCTTTCACTGCAACCCCGTATGTTCCCAAGGTCGCTGTGATCACCTGACTTCCTATCGTATGTCTTTGAACAGACTGTTCCCGAAAAGGTGGTACGGTGGTGCTTGCTTTGAAGAGCCTCGAGTCCTTGTAGAGCAAGAAACTTATTGGAACTTTTGTAACGTTTGGCTTCTCTGTTTCGATAATATAAAAGATCATGGAGGTTAGACAGTTGAAGTTCTATGTGTGTTAGATTTTATTTGAGACATACTACTACAGCTACTTTACTACGGTTGTACTTTAACAAATATGAAAACTAATGTTAGGGGTGTAAAACTACCATAACAAAGTTTTCTTGTTTTGTGAAAGCACGAGCTTTATTTTGTGTTTCATTATTTGTTACAAAAGAAGAGCAATACCAAGAATACACGCTAGACATCACAGAGGAATAATACACTGAATAAAATCAAGTTGTCTTTTAACTGCTATGTGGAGAGCAAACATTTTTTTTACAAAACAGAGAGACTATCCGTTCAACTTAAGACATAATTATCGAGACTATGAAACTTAAATGCATTAATATCGCCAATGGACGTACAGTTTAGAGAGTAATTAACTATTACCTTCTACAGCCATTTCTATTATCTTCGGTGGTATTGAGATTGACGTTACAGAATTTAAACTAGTAACGTCTGTGTCATTGTTATACATCCGTATCCTTTCCTCTGAGAGATCCTCTTTTAGGCAATTTTTCGTCGTGGATTCATCACCGGCCAGTAAATTTACGAACGTGATTGCTTTCGCAATGTTTGAGTCGAATTTGACTGCAAAGACTACAATGTTGTCTTGAATGTCCGTAAAGTTAGACGGGTTTCTCTGGACGTGAGATATCTGTAGTTCGAGGGCAGCCGTCACACTTGTGCCTGAATCGACTTCAGCTAAGTCGTTTTCGTTCACAAGCATCAGGTTATTTACGATTCCCAACACAGACTTCGTGACCTGGAACAAGCCAATGAAAACTGGTTGTACTCTTGCATGGCTTCATTTGTACATACATTTGAGATTTTTTAAAGACTCAAGCCTTACTTTGACTGAATCTCGGCGAGAGGGACTCACCTCTGGTGAGGAGCTGTTGGCACTAACGATAGAGGCTAGGCACACAGCGACATTCTCAACAGCATTTGAGGTTAGATCATCCGTCTGAGCAGAAATGAGTGCTATCTCATAAGCAACTACCTCGACATTCCCATCTGTTACGGAAACCTGATGGCAATAGAAACCTGTATGCTGATGGTACGTTTTTGCATAACCCTTCATGTACTCCCGACCCTTACGGTTTTCAGTAATTGTTATTTTAAAAATCGAACACTCATATATCAGAAGATCAGCGTGGGAATTTCTTGGTGAACAGACATTAAAGTCTTTCATGTAAGAATAGATTTAATTGGCGCATATTCTGTTAGAAGAGGTTGTGTGACTTGATGTAAAATTAACCTGACGAATTAATTCAATCGAAAATAATGGGTAATGTGCTCCTTTAGCAAAACTTGTGCTATTTTAGCAAAACTTGTTACAATACACATTCGTGGAATAATTTGTTAGTATTTGTGTATACTTCGTTCCTGTTTTATGAAAACACACCGATAGTTCATTACCTTCATCTAAGCTTACAAGAAAAAAAAAAAGAAAAATCCGTTGCACTTCACTTATCTCAGCAAGTTTCTCAAATGCATCTCCGTCTGTCTTGTAATTTGCATTAACTCAATTGCATGAATTAATTACCTCAGCAGTTTGCATTCAATCGAGTTTGTGACTTGCCTGAGCTACTTCCTCAATTGGATCATTCAGCATAGTTTGTACCACCAGTCTCGTTCGATTGAGACTATGATTTGCCTCAACTACTTGCTAAAGTGGATCGTCCAGTATAATTTACATGACCAGTCTTATTCAATTGAGTTTGTGACTTGTCTCAACTATTTAGTCAATTGAATATTCATTATAATTTTTCTCACCAGTTTCACTCAATTGAGCCTGTGACTAACCTCAGCTGCGTATTCAATTGTCTCTGCAACTTACCTCAGCTATTTGTTCAATTGCGTCTGCAATTTCATCAGAATTGAAACACTCAATGAGATTTGGCTCAGTCCATCCGGGAGTCATGCAAAACCTTGAGGCGATTGGCATTCCAGCTAAAAAGCATAAAACGACAAAAAGATTCTTTTCTGTGTTAATATAATCAGTTATATTGTGGCCTGATTACTGAAGAAGGTTTATATTAACTGTTATCCTTTTAACAAAACAACATGTCTTGCATAATCTTTAATTATGATCTGTAAATTTTAGCAAACAAATTAAGGTAATGAACTTTAAAGACTCACGCTGTGAAGACTGTGGAGAGCAAGCTTCAGTTGAATTAGAATAATAATTTGGATAAGATGCCTGAAACGTTAGTTGAATACCATTCCGCTGAATGTTCTCATCGGGGCAAATTGGTGCATAAGTATCTGTCAAGTACGCCGAAATAAAGCAAAATTGTTTTAAGGCATGCAGATTATCGTAGAAATACCACAATAGCAACATTGTATTAATTATGAGATGGTAAAGTTTCATATCTGAAAAGTTTTGGAAGTATGCGTTGCTTCTGATATACGAAATCTGATCACTTGTGCCAACATAACAGCTTACTTCTTTTGCATCTCGGAAAAGAAATTTGTGAAGATATCTGCAAACGGAGAATACATAAAAGGTTTTTGCTTTGGTCTTGTGTATGTGGTAGAAAGAAAGAACACTTTAAGAAATTTAAGTATTACTAACCACACATAGTATCCATTGTTACAGTCAGAGAATGTCCAAGGGCTTAGAAATTCTAATGTGGAATAAATATTTGGCAAAATAACTACATCTGACACAGAAGAACAGTATTAGATATTACCTGTCACCAGTTTTTGCGAGAGATAAACTGTGGGATTGCGAGTTTCCTTCACATCGTCAGTAAAACTTTGAGTGAAAAGTTCAGCTTTTGGAAATGAGTAAAGGGGATCTTCAGATGACCGGAACAAGGATGAGGTTGTGGTTTCAAAGGAAATAATGGGGTTTGTTTCATTAGTCTCATCCATTCCTATGAGAAGAAAAGAATGTAAAGAAAGTAAAAAGACAGACAATATAGACCAAAATTCAAGAAAATATAACTTCGTTAAACTATGGTCCAAGAAATGGATATGTCATTGCTATGTGAAATAGCTTATTAATGAAATAAATTGAGAAAAGATTGAGAAATTGCATGGTAGGCTCACGGAACACATGGCGAATCTTGAAAAGTAAAAGTTGTATTAGTGTGTGGAAAAGTTTTCTAGCTTCGTCACTGAACCTTTGAGTTAAAATATTAGTTTTTGGAGATGTGACAAATGGATCTTCAGAAGATGAATAAGACGCTGATTTGGCAGTGTCCATCTCAGTTGGTGAAGAATTTGTTTCCTCCATTGTAGTTCCGAGCTCTGTTATTACAGACGACGAGAATGATAAGTCCGCAGATGATGACATCTGGGCACTTTTTGCTCTCGGCTCCGTGTCAGTTGTGAATAACATTATTTCGGATGTTTTCGGCTCCGTAAAACTCATTTCGTCTGTTTCAAAACTCGCAATTGGGAATGTTTCGGATGATGGTTCCGGTTGGTGTGTTGGTGTGTCAACCGAAATGGTAGTTCCATCCTCTACTGATGACAACAGGTCTGTGAGTGTAGGGTCAGCGGGAAAAGTCAAATGCAGGAAGAAAAATGAAAACACATCAGAAGACAAAAAAGGTGTCAAATTAAAGGTTTATCAATTTGGAAGACTTGAACTAAGGACTTTTTCGTTACAGTTTGAGAAAACACATTTGCATCTAATATTTGAGAAATTCCCTAAATGGACTTTTGAACGCCATAGAGGGGAACATAACCTAAAAAAAGTGTAACGTAAACCTTTAGAAATAAGATATTACTACCTGCCGT